>CABHPP010120881.1:0-40009 GCA_902168425.1 Peromyscus attwateri | reverse complement strand
GGGCCGGTCTCTAAGTCTCAGGAAGTGGCGGGGGTCTCTGGGGGTGCTTTGTCCAGAAGGGAAGTCCTTCCGGGGCAGGCTGGGAGCTGGGGGCCGGTCTCTAAGTCTCACAAATTTATATTTTTATTTGCAAGTTTTTTCATATAGTTTATGAAAAAGAAACATCTAACTAAAAAATGAAAGAAAATGGATTTATAACTAAAGAGAACATTTAAATAACTCAAAAAATCTTAGTTTTCTACTATTTAGTTGGCCATAAAATTTAATATTAAAGAGTAATAAATATTTACCAATATGCCTTACCACTTACTATAACTCAGTATTTAGAAGAATATTTATAACTACTCTGGGTTTGGAACTTTAATATGGAAGTTCAGTAAGATTGTGTTTTCTTATGGACTCTCTGTAAGACCCATAAAACTATATTTAATCAAGTACCCAAAATGCTTAGTTGAAACTGGTACATAGAAAACTATTAAGCATGAAAAAGAAACAAATAGACATTTAGAAAGGTAATTTAAGTTACAAAATGATTGATGGGTTTGAGGACAAATGAAGTTAGAGCTAGGACTTCAGATTTGAGACAAGACTGTCTGGACTCTTTTCTTCCTTCTCTTCCCCATAAAGTAGAGATACAATGCTGGAGAGAATGTAAGGGATTTCAGCAAAGTGGAAAAAAGGTGATGTGGTTATAGCATCTAGGGCCTGGAGGAACCATAAGGTACTTGTCATTTACTGAACAGTAGAAAGGCACCTAATTTAAATGATATATAACACTCAAACTAACAACAGGGAAACAAAGCACTGACCCCCTCCACCTCCCCATCCCCAAGAGTTCCATAAAGAAAGTTTGGTAACTTGGCAAGGAAGATCGACCAGAAAGAAACTGTTACTAACAATTTGCAACCAGTGAAGTGCTCACCTTCCTAACTGGTACAGAACTTTCCCTGTCTCCAAGAGACACCCAGCTAGAATGCTAAAGGAGGATACTACAACAAACAGACTTGCCTGGGGAGCCACTCACTGTGTCCTATACACTGCACAGTTCTGTATTCCATGTATCAAACAAGGCTGATTATCAGAATCATCAAGAAGAATCAAGCCACAACAGGATGTCCCTGAAATATGGTGAATCCATTTTCCTTTCTTCAGATATGGGTCTATTGAGTGGCATTAATAGGAAAGATATCCTTACAAATGCCTGGGTTTCCATCACTTTAGGTAGCACTAATGAGATTAGTAGAAGCATCAATTATGTTAGATCACATGAAAATAACATCAAAGAACATATAGAAATTAAAGAATCACTGAAACTATAACCTTGTTAAGTTTTCAGAGTTATAAGAACACAGTGGTTCCAGGGATGCCTCAAGAGAGTCAAAAGGGTAATTGAAGCCAACCTTGAGGCAATGTTTGAGGTAAAGGTACAGCTTACTTAGGGAAAACAAAGGGCGCTGTTTGTGCAAGTTTCCTTAGGAAGGGATAAGTGTTGCACCACAAGAAGTAGATCTTAAGTCAGTCAACACTACCATATTAGGTTAAAATGTGCTGTGCACTCCATGGTTTGGGGCTAAGGCAGATGTTTGCAAAGTTCCAAGCACATCTCCGGTTAAGGGGTGAATGGAAATTTACACAGAACAAAGGTCCTGGATAATATTTGACTTATCAACGTGACAGTGGTCAGCTTTTTCTGGGCCTGGGCAGCAGGGAAACTGAGTGACTTCTTGTCAGGCTAAAGCCCTTTCATTTAGAACCCCTTTCATTTAGAACTTGGTTGCCTGGAAGGCTTGTTTCCAAGAGGCATGGGCTCCCCATTGATGTGATGAGATGTGATAAACCTGTATAAACTTTCAGAACTTCTTTACTAAGCCCAGGTGGATGACTATCTATTAAAGTAAGAAGATAAGACTGAAAGAAAGCCTAGGAAGATAATGGTCGAAAAGTCCAGGCACCTGGTGGAAATTCCTCAGTATACAAAAAACAGGAACGTTGCGACACGAGTGATAAGGGCAATCTACTGACAACAGCAAACACGGAGGAGAGCCAGGTGGTGGTATTAGCTGGTAAACAAGTTAGAAGAGAAGTTGTGGAAAAACTTCAGTAAGCAGGTACAGGTTATCTGAAAAAACAGAAAAAGCATGGTGGAAGGATAGCTCAGTTGGTAGAGGTCTTGCTTGCCATGCACTGGGCACTGGCTTCACTCCCCAGTACTTAATAAAATAATCTAAAGTAAGCATTAGACATTAGGAGAGTGAGAAATAAAAGTATAGTATTGGAAAATACATCTAACATAGACAATTTGGCAGTTGGCTCAGTATTGACATGGAGATAAAAGAATACATACTAAGTAAACTTGAGTGCAGGTAAGTAGAATTTAAGACAAAAAAAATGAAAAGAAAACTTAAGAAAATAGAAATTATTCAAGTGAATTTATAATGCATCTTAACTACACCTCAATAAATCTTTGACTAATATTCCATTCAGTTACTGGTACACCTGGGTATTTTAATATACTTTTAAAACTCTAATATTTAAAAACTCTAAACCTTGCCGATTGGACTCCCAGAGCCCACCTGGGGCTCGGCCGTGGATGGAGCCTACCAGGCTGGGCTGACTCCCCAGGGGAGACCTTGCCTTGGAGGAGGTGGGAATGGGGGGTGAATTGGGGGGGAAGGCTGGGGGGTGGAGTGCAGTATTATAAAAACATAAATTTTTAGTTATTTTAAATAATTTTACTTTTAAAGGAAATTATTACACTTACATTTTGCAATATAATTTTTATAAACTTGTACATTGAAGAGAGTAAGCATATCCATCTCATATATTTATCATTCTTGGTTTGTTTATTTCAGAGCCTCGGATTAGATCTTGGACCTTGCAGAGGCTGTAGGCAAATGCTCTAATGACTGAAATATGTCCTTTGCTGGTCATTTCTTTTCTGTGGTGATAGCATCTGCAGTCTATTCTCTAAGTAAATTCCCAATATATAATACAATTTTTTATAACTGTATATATTTAAATGATCTTGGACCTGTAAGATGCCTCAGCAGGTAAAGACACTTGCTGCCATGCTTGAACAGGTTTGATTCCTAGGACCCACATTGTGGAAGGAGAGAACCTACTTTTGCAAGTTGTTCACACAAAGTCTGTGGCATGCCCAATCCTGACATACAAATTAATAGTTGTATTTTAAAGGTTTAAATGATCTATCTTATATCTTCTTGCCTTTATGAGTGAGACTCCTTTCACATATGTGTTTTTCACTGGATGATACCCATAGTCCCCTTGCCCTTTCTTCATCCTTTACTATTATTTTTCCCTTTTTATCCTCGTACTGCATAATTTAAACACATGTCTCCAAGTTCATGGATCCTTTCTTCTATTTAAGACTGCAGGTTAACTCTTCTGTTACTTTTTAGTTCTGTTATTACATGACTCACCTCCTTAATTTCTAGTAACTAGAATCTAGTTGATTCTTCTTAATCACATTCATTTTGTTAATATTTTCCTTTTAGCCATACATCATGTTCTTGGTTCAAATTCAATAGTCGCCTTTGACTTTTGTAATATGTTGAGCTTCTTTTCAGGTGATTCATACCCTTCATTTCTTTAGGGTGCCTTACAGGAGATTAATTGTGTTAATTTGATTTTTTTTCTTCTCCTTATTGTCATGGTCTTTATACATTTCTTTGTGTCTGCATTTGGAAAAATAGCCCTCTCCTCTTTACAGACCAACTTGAGTGATCTATCTTTACCTGCAAACCTGGCTAAAGATCCCAGGGGTTTGTTTTTAATCTTTCCCATTTACACAGAACTGTTTCTCCAGAAGCTGAGAAGTTCTGACTTCTGCTCTCTGACTGTGTCACCTTGTCACAATAATTATTCTATGGGAGATGTGAATAAATGTCCATTTACGCTATCTAGGGCACCACCAGCAGAACAAAGTATGATTCCACTAAAGTCTAACTTGAGTACCATGCTGTCAGAAATATAGAAGAACGTGTTTGTGTTTTTCTCCAATGTCAGAATTTATTGAAGAAAAATAATTTCACAAGACTTGGCAGTTTTAATGTCAGCTACTTGCCAGACATTCCAAATTTCTTTGGTAACCCTTGTGAGGGGAACACAGGTTTTTATGTTCTAATATTAAATAATATTTACTTTCAGGTCACACATTAGACATCATATAGTAAACGTATCTGTCAGTCTATCTGTCTCTGTGTCTACGTGAGAATGTCGAAATGTTGCACAATGGCTCCAGTGTTCAAAGGGGCAAGGAATTTTGAAGAGGACTGAGAAGCTGCTATTGAGAAACAAGTGGAGATGTTAGAGGCTTTGTGTTGATAAGATAAGAAACCAGAAGCGACCCGCAGGGAAGAGGTTTCTGATATGAATCAGGCAGCTGCACGTCAAAGGTTTGAGGGGCAAACTGCTGAGTTGAAACTAGCTAACTACCGAGGTGAAAGGGCAGGAACACAGGGATGAGTGGAAGGTATGTCCAGATGGACGAACAGGAGGACGTGCAGACAGCGCAAAAGCTGCAACAGTTTTAAGTGCATCCACTTAGATTAAATTATTTTGACCTGTTTTGTAAACCAGCCTTGATATAAGGTAGCACCTTCCTGGGATAGCCCCCCTTCCCTGAATTTTGGTGAGCAAGGGAAAGATTAAGAAACAAGGCAATGAGGAGAGGGGAGAAATGCATGACCCGAAGTTTAGCCTTCCTATCAGTCTTCTGGTTTTCCAGCCTTATAGGAAACTCTTGGTTTTGGTGGTACCTATGATGAAGGATGGCTACCTGGCTATTGATGAGAATGGGCATGAAAGTCACCCACTATCACTGCATTAGAGTTCATAAGTAATTTTCGATCTAAGAGTGTTTGTCTGGGCTGGCAGCTACAGTCTTTCAGAACTTGTAGTCCGTCAGTCCAGGCCCTTGCAGCTTTCAGTGTGTCCATTCAAAAGGCAGATATTGGAGCAGGAAAGAAGGCTTAGCATATAAAAGCACTGCCTTCTCCTTCAATGGACCCATGTTTGATTCCCAGGACTCATGTGTGGCTCATCAAAGTCTGTAACTCCAGTTCCATTGGATCCAATGCCCTAATCTGGACCCCACAAGCACCAGACACACATGGTATACGAAGATACATGCAGACAAACATTCATACAAATAGAAGTTATTCATTTTTAAAATCTGTTATGCTTTAGGCCTGCTTTTATGTGTGACTTGGTGTTTCTGTTTTTCAGCTTTTAATATCCTTTATTCTGTACATTTAGTATTTTAATTATTGTGTTCCACAGGGAGTTTCTTTCTTGGTTCTGTCTATTTGGTAATCTGGATGCCTTTTGCACCTTGATAGGCGTCTCTTTCCTTAAATTTGAGAAATTTTCATTTGTGATTTTGTTGAAAAATATTCTTTGTGTCTTTGACCTGGTTTTCTCCTCCTTCCTCTAGTCCTATTATTCGCAGATTTGATGTTTTCATAGTGTCCTAGATTTCCTGGCTATTTTGTTCCTGTCTTTTATTATTGTTATTATTTAGTGTTCTCTTTGACTGAGGTTTCCATTTCTTCTATCTTGTCTTCAGTGCCTGAGATTCTCACTTACATCTCTACTCTGTGGGTGAGGCTTACCTCTGAGGTTTTTATTTGACTCCCTGAATCTTTCATTTAAAGTTTTATTTCAGTTTGCCTTTTCTTTGGTGATTCTTTTTGTTTCTGTTTTCATATAGTGAATTGTTTTCATTATTTCACTTAACTGTATTTTTTTCAGGCTTCATTCATATCTTCTTTGAACTCATTGAACATGTTTATGACTGCTGTAAGTCCTTGTTTTGTACATCAGCTAAGTTGCTTTTCTCAAGGATTATTATGATTAGGGTACTGGTTTCAGGAGGAAGCATATTGTCTTTCTTTTTCATGTTGTTTGTGGTTTTGCATGGGCTCTAAGCATCTGGAGTTAGGTGATTTTGTGGTGTTTTGTGTTATGCATATCTTCTCTCTCATTTGTTGTGTGGGTTATGGGCCAGTTGAATGATGCTTGGTTTTCAATCTTGGGGACACTCTGGGGTCTGGGTGGGGCCTCCAGTAATCACAGGATGGAGTGATAGATGTGGTAGCTTATTAGGTATACAAATAGGGGCAGAGAAGGAGACTGATTCTGGAGTTCTCTAATGAATATTCTGGGGCTCCACACAGTCCCAGAGTCTACGGACTGGCCCTGGGAGTTCCTACTTGGATTCTAGTTCAGACTTCACTCTACACAGTCCCAGGGCTGCACCAATGGGTGGGTGATTTTGAGTTCTTAGTTAATGTCACATGGAGGGGAAATGGAGCATGGTGGCTTGGGATAATCAGTCAGTAGAACCAGAGGTACAAGACAAGGACGATGAAGAAGGCACTTCTGAAGGGGTAGGAGAGGAAGCTGGCTGGTGGGGGTGGGGGGCTGAAAGGACATAAGGAGAAGGAGGAGCAGCATGGTCAGCAGGATCAAAGTCAGTGAAGGAGTCTCTTGGAATGAGTAAATTTTTCCAAAACAACAAGTTTTCATTTAGTAGCAGGATATGGAAGGTGGTAAAAGATTGACAGAGAGAGAGAGGGTCAGTGACCGAGAAAGAAGAAAGCCTGCATGTAAGGAACTGCAGACAACTTACAATAGCTCTGTATGAGGTTCTCTAAAGCTCTACGAATGTTAAAATCAAAGGTACCAGTTTCAGGTCACTGGACTCTTGTTATCCATTTTATTTGTGGCCAGACCATACACCCAAAGAAAATCAGTTTTTGATATCTCCCACAGGATAAAATGCTTGCAGGTTATGCAAAAGGCAGCAAAGTGGAGAATCTTTAGTTGGGTGAGATTTGGGGTACTCATTTTAAAGGTTAAACAGGTCCAGAGGAAAGTGCAAAGGAGAAAATTATCCCTTTTAGAATTGTGGCCAGGCTACTGCCAGTTAATTAAGACCCTGGACTCAACAGGTCTGGTTGAGAAAACAGTTCCAAGGCTGGAGCAACACCTGACCTCTCAAGATTTCTGGAACAGATAGACGTGGAATCCTGGCGACAGATGCAAAGGTCTGCTGTTAGATGCAAAGACAGCAGTGGCAAAGGTTCATCAGCCCCACAGAGCAATCTACCTTAATAATACCTGCCTCAGGTCTGGGCACCGGAATGTTAGATTTTAGGAGAGAAGAGTGCCGTTCAAGGGAGGCATGGAATTGCCCTTTAGGTGAAAGGTTTATTGGATCTGGCAGCACAGCAGGATCGAAAGCAAAGTGCCAGCCCACCTGGACAAAGAAAAGTGCTGTTTTAAGATTCCTTAGGGGGGGGGGGGGTTGGGAAACATGCTGAACCACAAAGAAGTAGGTAAAGTTCCCTTGACATTACTAAATTAGATTGAAAGGCCCCGCATGTTCTGCTGTTGGTTTGGGTCAGGTGCTTGGAAAGTCCTTAGCATACTTTTGGGTAAAATTTCAGATGGAAACTTCTCCAGAACAGTTGACTTGGTTACTATGACCTGTGGGACATGGAATGTGGGACATATGGACCTGGCTAGTACATGATCTGTGAGATAGCACAGTGGTCAGGCTTCTTGTGACCCAGGGCTGGAGAAGTGATGTGCGTTCTTGTCTTGCTTAAAACCTTCTCTGTTAAAAGCCTTGTTGTCTGGAAGGCATTTTATTTTTTTCTAGGAGCTACAAGTTCCCTGCCTATGTGAGGTGACAATACAATGTGGTAGTTTTATTTTAATTTATTGAAGAACCATTCTGGTTTTGACTGTGGTTTTGATTAGCATTTCCTTAATGATTAGTGATAGCTAGCTTTCTTTCTTTCTTTTCTTTTTTTGGCAGAACTGTGTTGTGGTATGACTTTTTTCACTAGGCATACCATGATCTCATCACCATATTGGAGTAGAGACTATCTTGGCCTGGTCACCATAACTGCTAATTGAGTCAAGCAGTATAGTGAAAGGTCTGTGGTAATATAATGGAGTTGTTATTGCTCCTTAGAAGAAGGAGGTGGGGGGAGGGTCACAGGACCTTCACCTGAGATTCTGTCGAGTATACCTTTCTACTGCTCCCCCAGCTGCAAGTAATCTTGAGAGACACTAGAGTATATAGGAAGTGGAAAGTTTGCTGAATGGAGGAGTCTATGATTCATCTTACATAAAGTCGTCATCTATAACGAAATGAGACTCTGTAGTGATGCAGGTATTTGGGGGTCACTTAGGGTCTTTTAAGTTACTATTCACCAATAGACTTATTAGTTTACCATGGTTTGACTTTGCTGAAATCCTAAATTTAATGCATTCTTGGTGCCCTGTCTGAAGTAAATAGATGTTTTATTTCTCTCTAGGTAAAAGATTATGCAACAATTTACTGGTCATTTGTTCACCTTTGAAAAATATCTTTTCAGATCACTTGCTCTTAAAACTTGATTTATTTTTTGCTTTTGAGTTATTTCAGTTCTTTAATATTATCTGCATATTAATCATTTGTCATGTGTATAGTTTATATATATTTACTCCAACCTTTTACATTATCTCATCACTCAGTGATGTTTCCTTTCTTGTTGAGAGCTTTATTTTTATTTCACAGCAATTTAAAACTATTTCTTTTGGTGCTAGTGCTTTTGAGGCAATAGTCCAAAGGATATGCCATGACAAATGTGCTGAAGCATTTCCATGTTTCGTTTTAATAGTTTCACAGATTGTCTCATTCCAATCCTGGTTAAAAAAATGCATAGTGCAAGAGATAGGACAAGCATTTATGTTGATTTTGCAAATGAAAAAAACCAAAGTCACAATGACTAAGATATTATGCATTTTTTAAATGAACTGAGTAAGAATCCAGGTTGTTTCTCATTTACATTGCACAGTCTTATTGTTTTTCCTTGTAGTATAATCAGGAAAAGGGGAAAGCTACAGTCTGTTTTGGGCATGAGTCCCTGTGTCTTTTTTCTTCTCTTTCATTTTTTTATAGACACATGTTTTGTTTTGTTTTGTTTTAATTTTTAGTCCTTCTGGGTTTCCATAGGCTTGTGTAAATGAAAAATGGAATGAGGAAGGCGTTTAAGTGTCTGTTTCATTCATGTTTGGAGGTATAAGGAAGTATACTTTTTTTAACTTTTTTTTATTTTATAATTTAATTTAATTTTACATATCAGCCACATATTCCCCTGTCCTCCCTTCCCCCCCCCTCCCCCGCTTTCCCCCCAGCCCACCCCTCATTCCCATCTCCTCCAGGGCAAAGACTCCCCTGGGGATTCAGCTCAACCTGGTAGAGTCAGTCCAGGCAGGTCCAGTCCCCTCCTCCCAGGCTGAGCAAAGTATCCCTGCATAAGCCCCAGGTTCCCAACAGCCAGCTCATGCACTAATGACAGGTCCTTTTATCTGGCCAACTGAAAATGAATGGCCAACTCCTTTTGCTCCTGGAATTCAGGACAAACCTGGAGGCAGCAGTCAGTAAATGGAAGATCCACTTAGTGGGTACATTGTTTATAGCCTTGTATGACCATAAGAACCGCTGAAATATGTGTATTGGGGTGGTGGGGGCAACGGGCTTGTTAAAAATAGTACATGTTTGTGTTCCCATCCACTCAGATTCTCTAGGGGAAACCCGGAAAGTGTGCTCTTAATCCATGTCCCATGTGATTCTTACGGTGATACAATTTTGTGGCATACTCTCCTGGCTCTACTGATTGGGGTACATTCATCAGTTTTCACTGGCTGGCATTAATTGAACCAAATTAATCTTACTAAAATTTAGGTGACTTTTTGCAAAAAGAGAACAGGACTATGAAGCCTTCTTTAATTTATTTACAGTTTTAATGCTGCTCTTTCTAATATTTTTTACTTCTATAGGTACACTGACTTTTTTTTTGTTTTTTGGTTTTTTGAGACAGGGTTTTTCCATGTAATTTTGGTGCTGGCCTCGAACTCACAGAGATTGGTAGTTTTGAGACTGGGTCTCATGTAGCTATGCCTGGATTTAGGTTCCCTGTAGCTGAGGATAATCTTGAACTCCTGATCCTTCTGCCTCTACCTTCTAAGTACTGGGATTATAGGTGTGTACCATTCCACATAGCTTGGAATAATTCAAACTCACACAAGTGATTCCTCTTTAGGAAACAAAAGCAATGAAATAGTACCATACAAATTCAGTCATTAAGGTAAAATTTTCAATTTCTAGTTTTACTCTTCAAAGAATTAGCAGCACATGTGCAATAAATTCTAGTAGTCTATATGGCACAACGTGTCGATATAAATGAAAATAATGCTTGGTGTATCTCAAAGAGTTCAGAGAGTAATTGGAACCTATTTTCCATAAACGAATAGTAAAAGTTTCCTAATCACTTCATAAGTATGTACAAATATTATGTTCCTAAAAAAGTCAAAGTAACAAAAAGTAAAAGAGTACTTAGCAAAACGATAGAAATAAGTTGTAAAATGAATTTAATTTTTAAAATATTTATAAATATGTATGAAAATGATATAAATCTGCTACTTTGTCATCTGATAAAAAAAAACAAACAGGAGGCAGAGGCGGGCAGACCACTGTGAAGCCAGCCTAGTTTACATAGTGAGTTTCAGGTTAGCCAGGTCTGCACAATGAGACCCTGTCTCAAATGAAAAGGAACAGTGATATCAACCTTTCTCAAATATTTTATATCCTTACACCTCGATCCTCTATTTCTAGAGGCAAATTAAACAGATTGTCTAACAAAAATTTTAGTTTTGTATTTCTTCTTAGTTTCCTATGGAACTGATTTTAAATCAGTAGTTTTCGTTTGAGATATAGGGCAAAAGCATTGTGATTTGATAATGTAAGTCCAGTCATTAAAACAGAATTGCCAAATGCTTATGAAAGCACAGTCATGGGAGAGAATTGCTTACTGGAATTTTGTTTATTTTGCTTTGTATTGATTTTGGTGTAGCCATCTCATAACTTGAGGTTATAAAATGGAAGATATGTGAATTAAAAATATATCTATATCAGAGGTGGAGAAAAATAAGTATTTACATCAGGGGTGGAGAGACAGCTTAGTGGTTAAGAATACGTGCTACTTTTGCAGAGAACCTATGTTTAATTCCCAGCATAAACACCGGGCACTTACAACTGCCTTTAACTCCAGTTCCAGAGGATTTTATGCTTCTGTCCACCTGCAAGTGTGCAGTGCACATAACCTGATACAGGTACACATACATACACGCAAATAAAATAATATTTAAAAAAATGTGCCTACCTCGTTATCTAGGTCTTGACTCAATGATAATTCTTTTGAGAGACACTTCCTTTTACAATCCTTACAGCTCCTCTACATGTTAAGTCACTCTGTGTCTTATTCTCTTATTTCAATTTCTTTATAGTATTTAATATTAGCCAAAAATACCATATTCATTGGTTTTCCTTATTTTTTCTTAACTGCCAGCCAGATTTGAACTTCCTATCTTATCCTATTTTCCATTACTTTAGTAATCATTTCTTGATTGAGTTATACTTGCTATGAGTCACTCTCCATATGCCAGACTTATTTTGCAGACCTGAAAAGGACCCCTGAAACAGTTTTAAAATTATTTACTTGGGAGCTTCAGAGATTGCTCAGTCGTTAAAAGCACCAGCTGTTCTTGTGAGGATCTGGATTTGGTTCCCCACACCCACAATGGAGGCTTATAAGAACCTGTAATTCCAGTTCCATGGAATCTGACTCTTGTTTTCTGGCCTCTGCAGACACTGCATATATGTGATGTACTTACATACATTTCAGGCAAACACATACGCACAAAATAAAAATTAAGTAAGTTTTTAAAAATGAGTTATTTAGAATGGGGTCACTTGAAACTTAAATATTTAGGGGTCACTTGAACATGAAATTCACAAATTCATGGACAGATATGGTCTGAGATTAATATTATGGGCTTTGTGGATGTAAAGTTATTCTTCAAAGCTAAGTGTCTATAACTTTTAAGTAAATTATTTACTGCCCACATCTATACAAATCCAAATAAATACATAGCATTATATTAAAGATTAAATGAAATAAGTTTGAACAAATTGTTATTTATACATATTATTATTATTTATTAGACTTGTTATTAAATGTATTTTAGAATAATCAATTATGTTTTTGGATTAGAGGGTACTTTCTTAGGCTTATGGTTGCTATTTCATGTAACATTGACTTCATAAGAAGAAATATACATTTTTATAAAAGATTAATGCTATTGCCTAACACTTCAAATATATACATATATGTCATGGCCTTGACAGATAGTTTCAAATAGGAACTATTTGGAAAAACATATAGAAGAATATCCTAATTATGTAGAAATTATAAAAAACAGAAGAATTTCATAAATCATATAGCCTGAAGTAGCATTGAAACAGTTTTCAAACTGTCTCTGGCAAGTGATAACAGTATCATTTCCAACAAATAAATGTGGAATATTCATTAATCGTTGCAAAAATTTTAAAAGGGCTAAACGATCATTTTAATTCCCCAAAGTCACAGTTGAGACAGAATTATTGCCAGCTTTTCAGGGGTGCACTTTTTGAAAAATTGTAAACTGATATATACAATCACATCTAAAACAACTGAAAAACCAAAGTGTTAGTCTGGTTTGAAGTTTTTAATTTACGTAAAAGACAGGATATTAGAACTTTAGGGAAAATAAGTTATCTCAGTTATGTGTATTCATAATTCAAAAGTTGAATAACTAAGTTTAATAGGAATTGAGCATTCTAAAAATTAGAGACACTTGACTTAACATTGTTACTATGTTATGAACTTGTTATCTCTTTGGAATTCTCTTTATAAACAAAACATTCAATGAATTTTGATTTTTCTATTCATATTTAATTAAAATGGGGTATATTTCAAATCAATGAATATCTCTACAGTAAAATTTTTATCTAATATATATGTATGCATATATATATGCAAACATGGACTGCTTTTTATAACTGAAAATCCAGTGGAATGTGAGCTACACTCTCATTTTAATTACCTATTGAGAAAATAAATTATGGTATGTATTTTGCATAAGAAGAAACTCTCACAACATTTTTTTATCATGTATACGTCATTTCTTTTATTGTGTTTACTCCTCTTAAATTTTAAACTTTCCACTCAAATAAAAATATTTATTTATTTCTATATTTCTTTTATTGAAAGTAGATTGTTATACTCTATGTTCTGATTACTGTTTTCCCTCTCTCAATTCCGCCCAGATCCTTTACACCGCCCCTCCCATTCAAACCCATACCAAGCAGTATCAGGGATGGGTTCCATCTCATGGAATAGGCCTTAAATCAAATCAAACATTGATTGGTTGCCCCCCCCCCCCAAGCTTTGTGACACTATTGTGCCCAGCATATCTTGCAGGCAAGTCAATGGGTTTGTAGCTGGGTTGGTGTTTACTTTTCTCCTCTGGTAGCAAGCAGAGTACCTTCTAGTACCATGAACACTAGTCCATAGGGGTGAAGGCAACTCCTCTCCATTCAATTGAGTCAGGTAGGTTTAGTCTTCATCAATAGGCTCTTATTTTATGGAAAGCAACCAATAGCCTTGTCAATAGCCAGGTTGTTTTTGGATGCCCATGGAACCCCTTTGGCCAACAACTGGATTAGATGTAATCTATTCCCATAACTAGAGGCTTCGTTTGGTGACAAGAGATGTCCAGTTGGGACTCTATTTCCCCTGTTATTTGGCAGTTTCATTTATTTCATATATTTTAGAAAGCTTCTCCTGTATTAGGTTTCCATCCAACTCTTCAAATGGCCATTAGGTTTAGCTATCCCTCCCTGTATTCTCTACCCTACCCTCTTCCCTCCTCTTCATCCTTTTCTTCTTTTGACCCTCTCATTTCACTGTCGTGTCTGCCTCCCGCTTCCATCCTAACTAACTATTCTATGGGAAGATAGTGCCGTGTGCAAACCTGTGGTTAGACTTTCCCTGCTAGTTACTGTTGGTCTAACAAGAAGCAACCCCTATGAGAGGTATGAGGTGGGGACATCATCTCTCAGGTCTCTTAATAATACAGAAAGTGCAATGCACAGGCGCCAAATAAATGTATTTGAACTCCAGAAACATGTAAATACAGTTTGAAAGCAAACAAACAAAAAACAAAACAAAACAAAAACAACAAAAACAAAATAAAAAAAAAACCAGCTGCCTTTGGGCACCCTCTGCTTCTTCACTTGGAACTGAGCACCTTGGAGCTTCCTTCAGCTTGATGCGCCATTTTTTACAGGGGCTGTGGCCATTTACATGTGCCATTGTCTGCAGCTGTTCAACCTGCGGTCATGCAAACACCAGTACTTAAGAAGCAGGAAAAGCTAGTGTCAAGGACAAGGATGATGGTTTTAGGACGAGATGCAGAGAAGCCCAAGGTCAAGCAGAAGTCCATAGAGTGTTCACTGAACTCAAAGGCGCTGCCCACTATGTTGTCCAATCTGAACAGAATAGCAAAATTAAGGCACAGCAACTGACTGCGCCAGGGTCTCAGAGCTGGACCATCGTAAGTATCATATTTAAGGGCATCCCACAAGAAATTACATAGGGTAGATGCCTGGCCGAGGCCACACAATGCACATACCCTTTGCTATATTTGTGGCTGTACCACGTTACCGTGGTAGGCAAGGAGATGGATGTACCTGGGTTACTGGATGCGAGAGTTTTCTTGTGGAGCAAAGCAGCAATCTCCGACCAGAAATGAATTGCAACCAGAAAGACAGCAAGCCCCTCAAGCTGGATGCAACCAATTTCCAGAGTGCTTTGTCACCTCTGGTGTGTTCGGCATCACAGAACTGATCCAAATATTCCAGCCGCTGGAAGAGTTATGGGACCACCTGGCCTATTATTTGAACCCTGCCAGCACCAATATCAGCAGCAGGAAAAAGCACCACAACCAGGATGATGGAGGAAGGCATAGAATATGAACCCCAGCATGGTTTCTATAGCTCATGCAGCTCCCCGACAAACAGCAGCTATGATTGGCTGAAAGAAACAGAAAAGAGGCTCCTCCTCTCCCCTGTCAGGAAGACAGAAATGGATACATCTCTGTTCAACAGCCTGTCACCCCCCAGCCTTTTCTATCCCGACTGGTACTCCACTGAACTCTTCAGCTCTCCAAATGGTAGCAGCATTTAGAGCACCGCTAGTCCATAATGGCGGTGAACAGTGGGAGTGCCCAGAGACCCCCACCTATCCCCTGCCTGCACCTTCCCACAAAATCCATCCTGTCCCAGAAGGTCATCACCTAACTTTCCTCACAGGGCCATCTGGTACCTGTTGTGACTCAACCCACAGGACACACCCAAAGATCTCCTCTCACTGGTCAGCCAGCGGCCTGGCCCGCCTACTTTTTGCCTGGCACACACCCTGCATACCATTCTTTTGTGGGATTATGAGGAAAGGATCCTTTTGTGGACACTTTTCTGGTACCTAGAACCCACACCTGTTTCTTTGTCTGAGAGTCCCTGAGATCAGCAGCACCTAGCTCTCCGCCTTTTATTTTATTTTGTTTTATTTTAGTAGAAAATTAAAATGAGCACGAAACCCCTGCTGACTCCCAGAGCTGTTAGAAAGACAAAATCCACAGACATAGGCAGGAGGTAAAGAAAGGGGAGGAGGGAAATTCATCCAATAAGAAAACATGTAAAGACTGGGGTTTTTAGCTCCACAGAACTATTTTGTTTTTTGTTTTTTCCAAGACAGGGTTTCTCTGTGTAGTTTTGGTGCCTGTTCTGGATCTCACTCTGTAGACCAGGCTGGCCTTGAACCCACAAAGATCCACCTGGCTCTGCCTCACGAGTTCTGGGATTAAAGGCATGCACCACCACCACCTGGCTAACTTGAAATCTTTTAGGTGCTTCTGTGTGTGTTCAAAAGAAGTAAAGACATTGGTTTTGAACTTTTGGTGATGATATAAAATCCCAATGATAATTTTACAATATATTGTCTTAGATAAAGAATTGGTATTAAAAAAAAACAGGTTTGATGGTGCACACTTGTAGTTTGAGCTACTTGCAGACTCAGTGAAAGTGATCACTTGAGCACTAAAGTTTGAGATCAGCCTTGACAATATATCAATACTGTTTTCCCCTCATTTCTTGTCTTCTCAAAAGAAAAGACTTGGCCAAGAGATGTGGCATGTTCAAGCAGAAGTTTATTTAGCAAAGCAAAGCAAATGTTATCCTTCAGAGAGAGAGAGATCAGAGCTTGGAAGGGGCTGACCTGAAGGGGTAGGTAGCACCACACTGGGTTCTGTGTTGTAGACTTTTAAGAAGTTTTTATGGATATTTATCAGGATAGTAACATAGTCACACAAGTGAATTTCCCCTTTTCCCTTTTCTAAATCATGGTGGATTAGATCGCTCATAATCCTCTTGAAAAGCTCACAAGGGAGTATCAAATCTGCAAAGTAAGTGAAACAATGAAGTGAGTGAATTTTGAGGATGGAGACCTTCATTAGTGTGCCTGTGTGAGGACTAGGAAAGTTCAGTGGTCCCTGAGTTTCTGATATAGTGAGAAAAACCCAACTGTACCTTCAAAGATATTTAACTACAAGGTACATTCTGATAGTCAGGTGGCACAGTTACCAAGACACAGCTACTGTTTCCTTGGTTCTCTCAAGTCAGTTTCCCTGCCTAACCAGCAGACATAGCTAGCAAGATACAACTTCATTGTTCCATGGTTACCTCCTGTCTAACTCCTTGCCTACCCAGTCTCAACCTCATATGAAAAAAAAAAAAAAAAAACCAAAAAAAAAAAAAAAACCTCATTCTCAATGCCAACCAAATAAATTTGGGTTTTCATTCTTTCCTTGCTTCTGGGGTTTAAAACCAGGGCATCACATGTGCTAGGCAAGTGCTATACCACTGAGCTCTATCCAGCTTTGAGCCTTTTAAGTGTTAGGTAAAATGTGAAGAACATTTCATTCAACCCTCATTTTAAGTATCAGTGTCTCTAAATTTCCTTATTTTAGATTTGGATTATTTTATGCTTCAACAAGCAAGCAATTGAAAGTTCAACCAGGATCTAGCACTTTATGAATGCTAATAGCATGTATCACATTTTAAGATGATTGATGAAAAGGATGTAGTTACTATAATTTATTTCACTAAAATCACACTGGAGTGAATAGTTCCAGACTTTAAGAAATAGTTCCCAAGCAAGCATAAATTTTAGCACAAATACACTTTAAGCTGAAAAATAATAGAGTTGCATCCTAAGATTATTTTAAAAATCTGAAAGTTTCATAAAAGAGCAATTTTATGAAGGGTCCATATAAGGAAATTCCATGTTATTTTAATGTATCCAATTAAAAAGACATCTACTTAATAGAAAGTGTATATCCAAAATACTGAGAATATAAGTTAGTGATTAAGAAAAACAATAAATCACAATTAGTGCCGGCAAGAATGCAATGTGTTATAACCCATTTGGAAGGTTGTATGGCAGTTTCTTAGAAAGTCAATAGCCTTACCTATGATCTAGCCTGTCATTCCTATTTATTTACCCAACTAATCTGAAAATGTGTGTCCATCCAAATTTTTACTATAATTATTAATAGCATCTTTGTTTTTAAACATCAAAACCTGTAAATAACCAAGATGCCATTTAGTAAATAAGCAAAATGCCATTCATCCATGCAATTGATGGGCATTCAGCGACTGTGATAAAAGAATAAAGACCAGCAAATATAGCAGTTCATCATAAATATATATTGCTAATGAGCTGAAGAGATGGTTCAGCAATAAGAGCACATACTGCTATTGCAGAGGACCCAATTTTGATTCCCAGCACCCACACTGGGAAGCTTGTAACTGCCTGTAACTACAGCTCCAGGGAAATCCAATACTTCTGCGGGATTCTACATTCAATGTACTCACATGCATGCATGCACGCACACACACTGACACACATACACACATGTACACATAATTAAAATTAATAATTTGCAATGTATTTATGTATTATCATATATGAAGAAGAATCTAGTTCTACAAGCTGCAATTCTATGCTTCCATTTACATGACATTGTGCCTTGGAATCTCTTCATTAATTATTTTTCTCATCTCTGTGACAGAGTACCTGAATAAACAATTTGAACAGTCATTAATTTTGGTGTACAATTCCAGAGTGTTTAATTCATGGTTACTTGTCTCCGTGTTTTTGATATTTCTATGAGATAGAACATCGCTTCTTCACTTGATGGACAGGAAGCACAGTGCAAAGTCTATTATTTTCTTTGTTTCAGAGTTGTTTTTATTTTTAGTATCAAATATTAAGCAAAAAATAATGGATTTTATTGTGGTGATTTTATACATACGTGTATAACAATTTTATTAAATCTATCCCTCTTGCTTCCCCTCACTTTTCCTTCAAATCACATATCTATGCTCAAATAATCCATGTTTTACTGGCATGTTGTTTTTTGAGTGTTTTTTCTAGATCTGAGTATAAGAGAAAATGTGATATTTGTCATCCTGAGTCTGGTTTATTTCAATTAACATGATGATCTCAACTTCCATCTATTTTCCTATAGAAACATTATTACATTCTTCTTTATCTGTAATCCATCCATAGCACCTAAGCTGATTTGTAACCCAATTATTTTGAAAAGTGCCACAATAAACCTGGATATATGGCTATCTCTACTGTATACTGCCATTAATTCCTTTAGGTATATATCCAGGAGTGGTATAACTAAATCATATGATAGTTGTAGTTTTAGTTGGGTTTTTTTTGGGGGGGGTCATTAACGATTTTTTGTAGTGAGTTTATTAATTTAAATTCACACACTGTATAAAGACCTCCACCCTTGCTAGCATTTGTTCTTTTTTTTTCTTGATGACATTAGTAACTATTCAGACAGGTGATATGAAATCTCAGTATCATTTGATTTTCATTTACCTGATAGCTAAAGATATGTATTTTTATATGTTTATTAGTCACTTATACTTGGTTTGTGAACTACCTGTTCCATTCACTCACCCATTTTTTTGTTTTGTTTTTGTTTGTTTATTTTTAGGAAGCAGGAGTCCATGTACCCAGGTTGACTTTGAACTCAGCAATGAGCTGTGTACCTGATCTTCCTTCCTCTGCCTCCCAAGTGCTGGGACTGCAGTTGTTAGCTTGGGGTGTGCTAGGCAAATATTCTTCCAACATCCTCAGCCCATTTTATCTGTTCTTTTGGTTTTTAACTTTAATACTTTATATTGTGAGATGTTGATTTCTTGTTGGAAGAATAGCTAGCAAAGGTTTTTCTCCCATTCTATAGACCATCTCTTCACTCTAGTAATTGATTGATTTGTCATGCAGAAGCTTTTTAATTTAATGTAATCCTATTTGTCTTTTCTTGCTTTTTTTTTCCCCAGTGTAATTCTATTGAGAAGACTGTTGCCTAGGCAATCAAAGACCTTAATATAAGGTCTGAAATTATTAAACTACTACAGTCTTTAGTCCTTATAAAGCTCAGGCTTTCTGTTTTTCCTTTTTGCTGCATCTGCTTTTGGTGTTGTGTCTAAGAATCCATTTTACCAAATAGAAAGCAAAAGAGATGTACCTGTGTATTTAAGAATTTTATAGTTGTAGCTTTTGCATTCAGGCATTGAGCAATTCTGAGTGAATTTTTATATGGCACAAGGTAGAGGTCCAGCTTCACTTTGATGTATGTGGCTATGATGTCATACCAGCACTTTCATTTGAACGGTCTTAACTATAATTCTCATAAAACCAATTAACTAAAGCCAGATATAATGGGGCACACGTTTAATCACAACATTTGAGAGGTCAAGGTAGGGGGATCAGTAGTTGAGGTCATCCTCAACAACATAGCAAAGTCAAGACCAACCTGAGCTAAATGAGGCCCCATCTCAAAATCAACAAAAATTAATTGACCAGAGATACATGCATTTTTTTCTGGAGTCTCAATCTGTTCCACTGTTGTTTCTCCATCTTTCTGCCAGTACCAAACTGTGTTGATTAGTGTGCTTTGGTAATAAGTTTTTAAATCAAGTGAATTCTCCCACAGAATCAACTAAGCAGGGCTCATGAGGGCTCACAGAGACTGAAACATCACAGAGCTTGCTTAGGTCTTTATTAGGTCCTCTGCAAAGGGGCTGTGGTTGTTTAGGTTGAAATGTTTGTGGGACTCTTAACAGTGGGAGAGGGGTTTCTGTGACTCTTTTGCCTGCTCCTGGGTTGCCCTCTTCCTCCTACTGGGTTACCTCATCCATCCTTGATATGAGGGTTTGTGCCTAGTTTTATTGCATCTTGTTATGCTCTGTTTGGTTGATAGCCCTGGAAGGCCTGCTCTTTTCTGAATGGAAACAGAGGAGCAGTGAATCTGGGGGTAACTGGGAGGAGTGGAGAAAAGAGAGGCTGCAGTTGGGGTGTATTGTATGAGAATAGATTTTTTAAAAGTGAGTTCTCCATGGGTAATAGAAGAATGTTTACCTAGTATGTACAAAGCTTCAAGTTCAATGCTTAGAACCACATGCAGCTGAGTATGATGGTACGTATCTGTAATCTAAACACTTCAAAGGTAAAGACAGGAAGATCAGAAGTTCAGGGACAAGCAGAGCAGAGAGTCTAAGGCCAGCCCAGGCTGTATGAGACCCTATCTCACAAAAATTAAAGAAAAGATGAATGAGTTCTCCACAGAATCCTGATTTATTTAATATGCTTCAAGGAGCAATGGAATTGATAGGAACAAATTACAAGTACTGCCTGTGTCCTCTAGTAGTAATTACTTGAAAAAATGTACTAAAACATGTAGAATATTGACACAGTTTTCCAGTGCCAATTAAAATGATCATGTGAGTTTTTTCCCTCCTTAGTTCTATTAATATGTTGTATTACATGATTGATTTCTGTGTGTGGACCACACTAATACTTCTTAGATAAATTCCAGTTGATCATAATGTATAGTGTACATGCTTAGTTCCATTTCTCTATTATTGGCTTGAACAATTTTATATCTGTGTTCACAAAAGTTACTTAACATATAGTGGTATAAAATCATGATGTCCTTCTCAGGCAAGGACTGGCCTTTAAAAAACAGGTATTGAAGTTTTGCCTTCTGTTCAGTGTTTTCTAAGAGTGTGAGAAGAATTAATGTTAATTATTTCTAAATGTTTTGTCGAATTCACTACTAATGCCATATTTATGCTGTTGTTTTGTTTCCTGGGAAGTTTTTATTGTGGATTCCATCATTACCTGTTATTAATCAGCTTAATTGTTTTTATTTTTTTAATTCATCATGGTTGGCTTGTGTGTTTTTCAAAACTAGCCATTTCTTCACTATTTTCCAATTGTTTGTCCCTTATGATTCGTGTGTTTATTTCCTGAAGTTTATGGGAATAGCACCAGCATCAGTTCAGCTCTGATGATGATCAGGCTGTATCATAATGAAGGGGGCAAGTGCAAAAGGGAAGAAGCACAGGACTAGACATGAAGCTAGAGAAGAAGAAAGTGTCAATTTTAGTGCAAGCAACATAGGTCTAAGTTCAGGCAATTTAATGAGAGGAGCTATCTTAACACTGTCAATTTAAAGCAGTGAATGTTTTTAATATATTGTCAAAGTAATTACCACTGTTTTGTCTTGCACCTGGGACTTTTAGACGAGTGATAGAATGGCAAGATAATTTCCAGAAACATACATGTTTTATTAAATTGAACAGCTTGTTGTACATCACAACTGATATTTCATGCTTAATGCAGAAGTTTTCCCATTTACAGATAAGAACACAGCTAAGTCCTATCTATGATAAAGCTTTGAGAATTTAAATACATTTTACCAGTTCTTTATTGTACTTTTACTTGAGTGAAGTTAAAAATGTTTAAAGCATAATATACAAGACTGTTCTTTATAGCCCACTTGTCTCCAGTATGCTAGGGCCGAATAGGAAGGCCCTCAGGGTTCCAAGAAGATTGTGCATACTATGCTGTTAGACTTCCAGAACTGTAAACTAAATAAATCTTTTTTCTTTACATAAAATAGTTAAAGCAACAAAAAAAAAAAATATATATATATATATATGTGTGTGTGTGTGTATATATATCATTCTTTACTTTATATTCATATGCATTGTGTATGTACAATGTTAATTGATGAAATATCTAATGGAAGGCTTGCCAATTTCTCTTATATCAGGTTATGCAAAATTTTATATTCTTTAAATATATGTTTAAATTATGCATTAAATATGGTTAATGATTCATAATGCCAAAATGTATTTTGTTAAAAGATATAACAGCACTTTCTGATGTTGGATTAAGGTTGTGAGACATATAAAATTGTGTACGTTTTCCTAATGACTCTCCTATTAAATTTGCTGCTATACTTATCCATTGATCTATAATTTTATAACACATTTCTTCTTTCTCTCCCAGCACCTATTATTTTATTCACAAGACATCTACATGCTCATTCTATTATATCAACAAAGCAACTCTTGCAAATTACATTATAGTGCAGATTTTCCAACTTAATTTATTTTTAACCAATCTCATCCTAATTTTATCTATGTATAAATGGGAAATGGGGAAACACAGCCAGTGTCTAAGAACTGTAAGAAATTAGCAATAAATACTGTAGAAATGGGTAGCTGACGAGGTGCCCGATTACATGACCCTGCAGGAGCTTCCCCTTCAACTCCGAAACTTATCTGTAAAGTATACATTTCCAAAATTTAAGTTAGTCAACAGATAAATTTCCTCATATAACAGAAACAAAAAGTACCAATTGTGAACTGGAAGTGCAATCAAAGAAACCTCTAAAAAAATAATAAAGTTATGGCTGCATACTGGTGATACTGGCAAGAAAGGAAATCAGACCCTTTACATAGTCAAAATCATCCAGGGGCAGCCATGCTATGCAAAGACTGACTGAAATGTAAATAGGAAGTGAATATGATAACATTCACAAAGAACTAATTAACACACATATGTACATATACATATTGCTTACACAAAAATCACTCAACTGTATAATTCAGACAATTTGGCCACTAGAATGATGGAAATTTAAACAAACAAAAACCAAAAAATAAGAGGTCATTTTTTCACTAAATTGGCAAGATTACAAAGCCAAAACACAGACGAAGATAGCAAAAAAACAGGGACTATTATGCATTTCTGCTCTCATTCCATGGTATTTAACAATTTTGTTATTCCCTTAGAATCTGCAGTGCATTGATTCCAGCCTTCCCTATGGACATCTAAATCCATGGAAGCTCAATGCCCTTATATAAAATTGTATTATCTTTGTATATATGCACATCCTTCCACACACGTTAAATTATGCCTACATTATAATACACAATACAGTGTACAGCTATATATAGGTGTTAAGTTGTTTTGAGGAATAAGAAGAAGAAAAGAGTCTGTGCATGTTTAGTACAGAACCAAGCACAATAGACCCATCTCTATAGAACATGAATAAGAGAGAAGGTGAAGAATCCACAAGTGGGTACCGCTGAGATACTGAGGAACTAGGAAACAGACCTCATCCCTAGGGAGCAAGCACAGTATTCAGCACTGGTAAATTCAAGTCTTGTTTTATAAAATTTCTGGGATTATTTTTCATATATTTTCAATCCATAGTCTGGTTGAATCTATGGATGCAGAGTCCATAGACACAGAGGACCAACTTATTTTTAATATTAGGGCCTGGGAATATAACTTAGTGAGAAAATACTTGCCAAGTATGAACAAGGCTCTAGGTTTCATCTGTAGCATTGCAGCAAGCATTTTAAATGTACATTTACTAAAGCAAAGACTTCATTCTGCATACCTTAGCATCTGTAAAAACCTGGGGATGTCTCAAATGGTCTGCCCCCCTGTGCTGCTGCAGTTATAGTATTTAAACAATACCTGATCTCTGAGTTATAGGTCTCAGTACTCTACCAGCTCACAGAATATTTAAACAAACTGGAAATTGGTTTACATCAGTCCTTGTTTCTGCAAAGCCAGTCTCCCACTACCTCAGGTTGTTCACTTCGTTCCCAAATGCACATTAATGTGGCTTTACATAGCATACAGTATCTGAGGCTATAAGCATATGTGACTAATATATTGTTGTTCATCTCATCTGGTTAGTAATGGGTTCTCTTTGTAACAATATGCAGAGGAGATGATCAAAACACACTGCTGTAAATTTCACATCGCACGTAGCAAATATAAATTAACACAAATAATGTATTTAATATATAATTAAATATATAAGATATGTCATATATATTATATATATTAGGATTGATTATCTGTCACCATGCACAAAACTCAAGTCCAAGTGGACCAAAGACCTCAACATAAATCCAGTTACACTGAACCTGTTTAAACTACCAATAACCTGAAAATACTACATAAATGCCTTTCAATAAATAACCTTATTATGGAGTGTCTATATGATGAAGTACAATTTGTTATTTAAAAGACTGAGATTAAAAATGAAAATAGAACTATCATATAAGTTCATATCAATAAGAAGGTGCCATTTTGGGATATATAATGAAAATATTTTAAAGTTGAGGCTAGAGGGATGGCTCAATGTCCAAGAATACTTGTTCTTTTAGAGGACTCAAGTTCAGTTGCTGGCACTCTTGGTTCACAACTCCAGCTCTATGGAAGCTGATTCCTCTAGGGGGTACCTACTGTGGGCACCTACACATAACAAAAACAACAACAACAATATATTCTTTTAAAAAATGGAAGTCTAATCTCAAAGAGATATCTGCCCTACTGTATTCACTGCAGCATTTTTATTTGAAATAGCCAAAATATGGTAAAAACATAAATTCTATCGAGGGATGAATAAATTAAGAAAATGTAGTACTTCTGCATACATGCATATAATATACATCTATATTATATGGAAGTGTATATACAGAATGGAATAGAATATTATCCACCCTATTTAAAAAGGTAACCTTGCCATTTATAACTGTATGGATGATCATTAAAAAGTATCATGTGAAATGAAGTAGACTAGGCACAGAATGACAGATACAACATAATTTTACTTATGTGAATGATTTTTTAAAAATAGTCAAATGTGCCAGGTATAGTGGATCATACCCCAAATCCCAGGACTCAGGAGGCTGAGGAAGGAGGATTGGGGGTTTCAGGATAGCTTAGGCTATAGTGTGTGCATATTTATAAATGGTGATACAGAACAATCTGCACAATATGCTATTAAGTAGAAAAGTTTAAGTTTATAGTACCATGTCATCTATGTAGAGTTTATATATATAAAGGAAACTACTATAAGTGGTTTATATTTATAGGTCTTCAGGTAAGAATATATGTGTGTGTATACATATATTGTATATATGTATATGTAATTATACACATGCATATATATGGTATGGTAGGAAGCAAGAGAATCTCACACATAGCTGAGCCTGTCTTAGTGCTTGCTATGTAGTTTAGACTGAAATTCAGGGCAATTCTCCTGCCTCAGCCTCTGTACTGATGGCATTATGGCATGAGCCACTGCACCTGGCTCCATATTTGCCTGAGTTCGAGAATGTTTCAGAGTAATTTATATTAGTAGTTTTATACTTTTCTGTTTTTATTTTACTGTATTTCATATTAAGGGCATGCTTGGGGGTAGCTCACTGGCAGTGTTTTTCTTGTGTGTGGGAAGCCCTGAGCTTTTGGAATGCTACCCTTTACTCAAAATTATTGCCCATGTCCTTTACCTAAGCCAGAATTTTAGGTTTCAGTATGTCTCATAAAATGAAGTTGGCCTGAGAATCCAATAGAAAGACAAAATTGACTTCAATTTCAGGCTTCCTTAGGGGAGAATTCACCTTATCCTTTAAATGTCCACTCACTCTGTTCCTTCTCTAAATGGTCTTTGCAATTTTAATGCTAATTGATTTTTATTACCTTATTTATTTTCTTAGTTAAAATATGCTCTTAGGAGCTTTAAAAATAACTGCGCTTCTTTCATAAGCTTCTACTTAATAGGTATTGTCATAATAGGTCACCTTTAGCATTGCTAATGCTGAGACCCCAGCACATTTCTAGCAAATCAAATCAGGTTTTATTTAGTTCAATTTAAAGAATGAATCAGCTTTGGATGTCCTCTAAATGAATTACAAATTAATTGGCTGAGTGTGTTCAGTGTTCTGTTCATTACTCCTTCCATTCTGACAGTAATGTAGGTTAACTCGCACGGGAGAATTTGGTACAATGGAAATTCACGGGAAGATTCATAATGGCAGTTGTGATGAATTATTTGAATATTCCTAGAATCTTCTACAGTTGATTTTATTCTTGGTTTTGAGAATTTTAACTATACAACTGTTGTGCAATCATTGTAGGATGAACACCTGATGTAATTTTTATGTTGCAAGTAACTTAAGGTTTGAGGAAGAAAAAAAATGGATGATACGTTTGGGTTTATTCATTGAAAGCATAAGATTTAGTAATAGTACTTACAATAAATACTATTTAACTTTTTTAAGTAAGGAGGAACAGATTTAACTAACCATTTTTAAGGTTTATTTTTTTAATTATGTGTATGTATGGGTGCCTGAGTGTATGTTTGTGGAACACATGTTTGCAATTGCCGGTGGAGACCAGAATAGGGAGGGGCTCAGATCCCTTGGAACTGGAGTTATAAGTAGTTGTGAACCATTCAGTATCAGTGCTGGGAACCAAATTTTGGTCCTGAAAGAACGGTATAGGCTCTTAACTGCTGAGCCATCTTTCTAGCCCCTTGTAATTGAATTTGGTAATACACGTGTTCACAGTATTCACATGTACACACACACACACACACACACACACACACACACACACACACACACGGAGAGAAGAGAGGGGGAGAGAGACAGAGAAAAGAAAATCTCATTGTACCTGAAGCTTGCCATTTTGCCTAGATTGGCTAGCGGCAAACATGAGGGATTCAATTAGCTCCACTTCCTAGTGCTAGGGTTGCCTGGAATACACTGCTTTTACATGGGAGTTGGAGATTTGAACTCAGGTTCTTATGCTTACACAGCAAGTGCTTTTGCCCATGGTACCATCTCCCCAGTACATATTTTATTTCCCACTCTTATCTGCATCTGATTTAGGAGGTCCTGCATGTTGAATTTCAGTTAGAAATAAAATGTTAAAGGGTATATGAATAGGACATATTTGAAGGGTAGTTTTAGTGTGGAACTAAATAAACTTCATCTCAGGCAAAATGCAACACCAGAGTTTCTACTGCATTGCTTTCCTTGTGGAGAAATGAACAAATGTCTATTTGCTCCAGATACAACAACAAAGACAGACAAAAGGAAAGATTCCACCAAATCCAGTCTGGGGAATCACTGGGTTTATTGGGCTTACTTACTGGAGCATGGATGATTCAAAACCGCCTGCATGAGAAGCCCATCCCAGAATGTGTGAGACCAACCTCACTGAGCTGCTTCACAGGGTCCTGCATTTGATTAATCTGCACTTTAGCACTTCTGAAGGCCATTGCAGTGAGGAGGCAAGAGGGAATACTGGTTATATTCCCTGTTGAGAGTTCTATACCCTTCCATCTGCCTTACCCTAGTATTGGCAGTTCCACTACCATG
The DNA here is from genome assembly GCA_902168425.1 of Peromyscus attwateri. Taxonomy (NCBI): domain Eukaryota; kingdom Metazoa; phylum Chordata; class Mammalia; order Rodentia; family Cricetidae; genus Peromyscus; species Peromyscus attwateri. The sequence goes on along the minus strand of CABHPP010120881.1, from coordinate 12,426 downwards.
ACTCTTAGTATAGTGTTTTATTTCTTTGCCTGGTGAGGGGGTCAGGGTTATCTCTGATCTGTGTTGGTAATGAGAAAATCATGTTATGCTCAGATGAAATAACTGTATTACAACAACCTCATAACCCAAACATCATCCCACTTGTCACTTTACCCAACTTATTGTTCCTTCCCTCCACTGTACCCCACCTTCTCTCTCCCTACCCTCTACCCTCCACCTCTCATGCCCTCTTTCTTTCTCCTTTATCTCATCATACAAACACACAAAGATTTTTCAGGATGTGTGTGTGTGTGTGTGTGTGTGTGTGTGTGTGTGTGTGTGTGTAAAATTAAAGCCCATTTTCAGATTTTTCCAGTACCCCATAAGGTAATTGAATACATCATAAGGATAAAGCTTATAGAAAAAAAGAGAGAGATTTCTATTTCTACCTCTGCATTGGACCCTTTATGCCCTGCTGAATGAGTCCTTTGACCTTTCTTTTCCTTATGCCTTATCAGCAAAATGAAAGTCATTATTCTATCACGTTTCTAGTTTACTTCCTAAGGATGCATCTAAGACCCATTGAATTAAGCAATATATAAAGCATGTGGTATATTGTGTTTTTAAAAGCCTAAGAACAAAAAAAAAAAGGTTAGGTTTATTGGAAAGTTTCTGAAGCTATAAATATGATTCATTTTTCACAATTAAAATGTCCTCTTATATTTTATTTATTTGCCTTTTAAATTCATCATGTTACAAGGGGTCCTTAAGTTCATAAACCTGCATTATAATGAACTAAGAAACAAATTGATAAAGCAAATAGATTTGTTTGCAGTTTGGCCCAATTGGGAGGGGAAAAAACATTTATAGTTTCTCTCTAACTTTTCTGTAGCAGTGCTAGATTTTTATAGAAAAGATGAAACAAGCTATGAAATATATATAGGTTTATTTAAGTTGTCAGAATTGTGTGAAATCTCTTCTTAGAAATCAAGTACTTTGGGGACCTTTAGTCTTTTTCTACCTGTAAGACATCATAAAGCAGGACACTGATGTTATGCTGTCTTTGGTGTGTGAGTGTGTGTGTGTGTGTGTGTGTGTGTGTGTGTGTGTGTGTGTTCATATGTGTTCCAGGTGTACATATGTGTATAAGTTTACATGTGTGTAGAGGCCAGTGTGTCATCACCAGGGATACCATAGACTTCTTTTGAGAAAAGGTCTCTTATTGGCCTGGAGTTCACCAGTTAGACTAGAATTGGCTGAGCAATAAGACCCAAAGTTTTTTTCTGTCTCTGTATCCCAAGCAGTGGGATTACAAGAGCACACAATCATACTGGCCTTTTGCATGGGTGCCTAGAATCCAAAGCAGGTCCTTCTGCATGCAAAGCAAACCCTTTATTGAGTGAACTGTGTTATCCCCAGCCCCTGTCATTGTTTTGTTAATTTTTTAAGATATGAATGGGAATGTGTGCATTAAAGGAAATTTTTGAAAAAAATTAAAATGTTAAGTATTATTCCAGGTTGTTAATTTAAATTATCTTCTTGTTTATCTGTTTCATCTGTTTGCTATAATGAACATGTTTGCATAATGAAGAACATTACATTGCTGTCAGTTAAAAACAATTCTCCTTTCATCCTAGCATACTGTGTAATGGAAATTTAAAACAATGGAAATGTACATTTTCATAATGAGGAAATAGGGTAAAGCTTGTAAAATCTATTTATCTGTTATTTTACTGGGCACTTGGGTTCATAAACCCATAGTCTCAGTTTCTCTGTATTTTAGACAATTTAAGAAATAGAAATTAACAAAAGCAATTGGATTCATTTACAGTTTGGCCAAAATGGGGGAGTCTAACTTCCACCCCACCATCGCTGTAGTCATCTCAGAATTAACCAGAAGCCAGGAAACAAAGGCTAGAGCATACGCAATGGTAACTGTAGGATAGCTCAATAGGTCCTTTTCTGGTACAAGGAGACCTGGGCCCAAGGTTTTCTCTGAGGAAGATTTTTTTGTTTTGTTTTCTGTTTTTTTAATTTATATCTAGATAGAGATGAGATATTAAAGTCCCACCATTTTGAAAGAGAAAATAACATTTTGTGGAGTATAGGATTCTCACTCATTCCAGGTGTGATCTAAGTTCTTTGTTACAAGTCTGTTGTTTTGATAGGTGGACAATGCCTTCTCTTGGGAGGTCAGTTTGAACTCCTGATTCCTGTATTCCCCTTAAACATGCTAATTTTGCAAATGAAAAAAAATGGTTCCTTGGATCACTATCACAATGTTATATATTGAACTTGTACTTCTACTTCCCACCCTGTTTATCCTCTCAATAACATTGCTTCCTTTGATCACATTAAATTTTAAATGTATTTTCAGCTACAGGACCGCACTCAGTTCAGTGACCGAGACTTGGCTACCCTTAAGAAGTACTGGGACAATGGTATGACCAGCCTGGGATCTGTATGTAGAGAGAAGATAGAAGCTGTTGCCACTGAATTAAATGTCGACTGCGAAATAGTTCGGGTAAGACATGTTTAGTAATTTTCATGCTTTAGTTGATAAGCAGCATAAATGAAAGCTTGAAACTAGCAGCATGGGGTACTGCAAACAGTATCACTAATGAAGTGAAAAGACCTGCATAAAGGGAGATGTTTTTTTCACAATATGTATCTGATAATTAAAGTATGTCCAGAGTATATAAATAACACAACTGAGTGATAAAAAGGCAAATAAAGCATTTTTAAATAGCAAAAAATAAACATTTCGGCCGGGCGGTGGTGGCGCACGCCTTTAATCCCAGCACTCGGGAGGCAGAGGCAGGAGGATCTCTGTGAGTTCGAGGCCAGCCTGGTCTCCCAAGCGAGTTCCAGGAAAGGCACAAAGCTACACAGAGAAACCCTGTCTCGAAAAACCAAAAAAAAAAAAAATAAAAAAAAAATAAACATTTCTCCAAAGTATAAAATGCACAAGAAACCAATGAAATCATATTTCACACACACACACACACACACACATATATAAATCAAAACTCAGTGGCATAGTAGCACCCACCATGATGGATATAATTAAAAGTAAAGATAATCACAAGTAAGACAGGACATGGAGAAACTAAAACCCTATGTACTGCTGATGGGAATGTTAAATGTTAACATTTCCACTTCAGAAAACAGTCCTCAAAAAGTTTAACATAGGCTTATCTTTTAAGTCAGCAGTTCTACTTCTGGCTTTATACTTATATAATAGAAAACATAGGTTCCCCCAAGGAACTCAAACATAGATACGTCTTATCCATAATAGCCCCAACGTGCAAATGAGGTAAATGTCCTCCAAGTGAATAGATAAACAAAATACGATATAGGCATATGATAGATTATTATAGGTCCATATAAAGAAAACTGATGTTGATACATGCTTCAAGAAGGGAAAGCCTTAAAGGTACTTTGTTAAGGAAAATAATCTAGTGACAAAAGCTCACATAGTGTATGATTAAATTAATATGAAATGTGCAGAACAGATACACCGTGGAGTCAGTAAGTAAATTGGAGTTGCCAAGAGCCAGGAGTAGGGAGGTAAAGGTAATAACTGTTAATGGGTATAGAGTTTCCTTTTTGGCATGATGTGATATTTACAGAATTTGTTGTGATTGACGCACATCTCAATATCTTGAAAATCCATCATTTTATATGCTGAATGAGTCAATTGTATGATATGCCAAATATTCCTTATTGAAACTTTTACAAGTGTTAGTAATACTATGCAAAAAAACTGCCACAGCCAAACATTCGGTGGAGCTTGGGGAATCCTGTGGAAGAGGGGGAAGAAGGATTGTAGGAGCCCAGAGGAGCTGAGGACACAAGAACATGGCCCACAGAATCAATTTACTAGGGCTCATAGGGGCTCACAGAGACTAAACTGGCAATCAGGAAACCTTCATGGTTCTGATGTAGGTCCTCTACATATATGCTAGGGTTGTGTAGCTTGGTGTTTTTGTAGAACTCCTAACAGTGAGAGTGGGGGCTGTCCCTGACTCTTTTGACTGCTCTTTGGACTCCTTTCCTCTCACTGGGTTTCCTTGTCTAGCCTTGCTATGAGGGTTTGTGCCTAGTCTTACTGAAACTTGGCATGCCATATTTGGTTGATATCTCTAGGAGGCCTTCTCTTTTCTGAAGGGAAGTGGAAGAGGAGTGGATCTGGGGGAGAAAGGAGGTAGGATTGGAGGAGGGAGGAGAAACTGCAGTCAGGATATAATATGTGAGAGAAGAAGAAAGAAAAAAGAAAAAAATTTCATGAAGTGATCTGAAATGAATCTCATGTATTCTTATAAAAATAATTATACTAATCAGTTGTGGGGATAGTAGTTTATATCCCAATTGAAGGACATTTACATGACATTGAGATAATTATGGTATTGTAAATATTTAATAATTTTTCATTAAGGAACTGATGCCTCTTTTTGGTTTTGGTTTTGGTTTTGATTTTGTTTGTTTGTTTGTTTGTTTTTACCATTTACTGGTTTCTATGGTATAAAGATTTCCACCATTGGGTTTCTAAGTCTCATTCAACTTAGAGGTAGGAAGAAAAGATAACATTTTGATCCGTGCAAAGTTATTACATGGCTTCAGCCCATAACTAAGGGTCATCTCAGAAGATCCAGACAGAAGTACTATTCAAGAACAAGTGACAGAACGTGAAACTCTTCCAGATGAAATTACATCTTTTCAAACATCTACAGAGAAGACGAAGGGCAAAGGTTTCTCAAAATAAATACAACTCTAAAAACACACGCTGTTCTAGTCAGAGCTTTGCTTTTTGTTGTTTTGATCCAGATATAAAATCAGTTTCAATCCTATGTTTGCTGAGTATGCTGCTATATGAGATTATACGCTAACAATGAGAAAGAAATGCATCAGACACATCCTGTTTTCAAGGAGTTTTGAGTATAGCAAGAGGGATGATACAAAAAAAATACTGGAGACAATATGAATGTGGTATCGCATCATGGAGAACCTAAGTAAAGACCACAGATAGGGAAATGTGAAGCTTGTGTTTTTGTCATTTTTCAATTGTATTTTTAACAATCGAAGATGCTCCCTTGAGTGAAAATGCTTTGTTCTGTAAGCCATGAACTCCGTTTAAGTCTCAGTTACTATGGTAGAAGAAGAGAACTAGCTAGCACCTGAAAATTGTCCTCTGGTGGCATGTGTGTATCTGAACATGAATACACACACACCATGCATATATAATATATGCACACATACACATAAACACTAATAGTTACCCTCCCATGTCCTCCCCAATTCTCAAATTGATAGCCTCTTTTTCTTGGATTATCGTTGTTTTACACACACACACACACACACACACACACACACACACATACACACACAGAGAGAGAGAGAGAGAGAGAGAGAGAGAGAGACAGAGACAGAGACAGAGACAGAGACAGAGACAGAGACAGAGAGGAGGGGAGGAGAGTCAGCCTTTTTTGAGTACTCATTAATAATTTTCCCCAAATCTTCACAAATTCATAAATACAATTTACTGAGTCCATTTTGTTTGTGTATATGACTTCAGGGCTGATTATTCTGCATTAGACAACCAATAAGGGTGGAGGGTGTCATCCCTAGGAGAGGCTAATTCTCCTTCTCCTGAGAAGGTTGCCTATAGTTCTTTGTCTAGGAGTGGGACCCCACAAAATTATTTCCCTTTCATAATATTGTCCCAATTGATATTGCTCTTGTTCCAGTCTTGTTTATGCAGCCATTTCATGGATAGATTTGTTTCACCACACACTTCCTGGTATTATGGCTCTTATAACATTTATGCCCTCTCTTCCATGATATTCCCATAGTCATAGATAGAGGAGATGTTTATGCAGATGTATCTGTTAGGGCTGAGCTCCCTACATTCTGTTGATCTCTGCATTGTGTCCAGTTGTGGTTTTCTGTGGTAGTTTCCATTTACTATAAGGAGGGGCATCATTGATTAAGGGTGCTAGGACAAGTTTTTATTAAAAATGACAGAAATAGATTCTTTTCTAAGGTCCATGACTTCACTAGCCCTGGGAAGCTGGCTGGGATTTCAGTACTAGGCATGATTTCCCTACTGTCGAGTGGGCCTTAAGTCCAATTAAGACAGCTGGTGGTTGCCACTGACAAGTGAGTGTCATTTATTGTGCCATTATGAATATCTTACCATGATGATTATTGTCATGGTTCATAGATGATGCAGCCAGGTAGGACTCTTTAACTGCTTTCCTCCATTGAAAGTTTGTATAGCATGTCCTGGAAGCATGGAAACTAGGAGGCTTTCAGGCAAGATCCAGCTCAAATCATCTGAGTCCTGGGCCCTAAGTATGTGGTGTCTTCAGCAGCAGTGATCCACCTTCAAACCCTGAGAGGCAACCAAAGGCCACTGTTGATAATCTATATTATTTTGGCAGTTCCTTGGGCTACTCTGACTAACTATTTGAAAGGAAGTCCCTTGTGCCTGGCATTGGGTATTTGTTAAGCTGTGGTTCCTGTGGGGAACATTGTCAGCCCAACTGTCTTAATTTCCTTTAAGTTATTTATATAAAAAAAAACTAAATAGTTTCAAATTGAAGTTATGTTACACACATAGAATTTGTTTTAAAAACTTCCCTACTCCTCCCCTCCTACGTTTTTCCAATAGCTGGTGTCAAACAGTTTTCACTCCATTAGATGATCCCTTTGGTTTTTACTTCCATCTGTGAATTACAGAAACACTAAAAAATAAAAGTGGCTTAGACAAACCCTTACAATTCTGTCCAGTTGATATGCTGTCTACAGCTAGTATAGAAATGCTAGGGTAGCCTTGGAGATACTAATGCATTCCATCTTTTTTTCTGTCACTTGTGCAACACCTCTTCAAGCTCCATAATGATGGCATATATAACTCCTAGTAGTACAACATAGAGAAGAGAAAATATCAAGTGTTATATACCAACTATCTTTCAAAAAGAAGCTATAGAAACTATTATTAAACACTTGCACTTCCATCAAATTGGCTAAAGATTTGTCACATGGTCATAACCAAACTGCAAGGGAAGCTACAAATGGAGTTTCACTGTGGCAATCATGTGCTCAGCTAAACCTGCTATTACTTTAGAAGAAGGGAGAACAAATATGAGGAATATCCAGCTGGCCCTCACAAATCTGTTTACATTGCCACTCCTTGAGGGTTTTTTTCCATCTTAGTGTCTATTAAATTTTTGCTATAAACTTCAATGCTTTAAAAATCTTCTAACATTGTTTCATTTACTTATATTCATATTTTTCCCTCTTTATCCTCCCTTAATGTTGGTTAGTTTAATTTTCAATATAAGCATTAGGTTGTCAGGGTGATCTGGCCTGTTAAACCAAGGGGGATTCAGCCAATTTGGTCAGCTAGGCAGGTGTTCCTTTCTTTCCTTACACCTCTGTAGGTGTTCCTCCTGAAAATGAGGATTCATTAAAGAGGGCAACCATCCCCAACAGAGGTGGACCATTCTTCTGTGAAAGGTATATAAGTAGTGGCACTTCCTTGCTGGAACTTCCAAACAAACTTGCAAAATATTAAAATCATTATGATGTAAATATTTGACACCTTGCAATTATGTAGTGCAATGCTGTTCTCCTTTAAGTATTATATACTTTATTCCCTTGGAACATAAAATTTACTTAGTTTTTGCTTTGGGGTCTTTGAGACATGGTCTCTCTATGTGGCTTTGAATGGCTAATACTCATCATATAGCCAAGGTTGGCTTTGAATTGATGGAAGCCTCAGCCTTCCAGATGTTGTCACAGTATTTTTCTTAGGTTATGCTTCTGATGTTCACATGTTTGCTTGTTTAGTTTTCTAAGTACTTGATAATAATTTTCCCTCAGACCTTCTTAATTCATCCCCACACATTTGGCAGTATATCAGTTTTGTCTTCTTGAAGATATATTTCCTGAATCTGATAACTCACTTCTATCTGCTGGTTAATTTCCTTACCAGGGATACAACTATTCTTCTGTGGTTCTTATTTTTAATCTGCTATTTTTTTTTAACTCTGCTTGTACTAAGGTATTCGTAAATGTATCTTCTAACTTTTCTGTAGAGTGTTTAAATTTTTTCAAATTTTCTGTTTAATCTGCCATTGATAATAATAAGCACTTTGTGCTTCAGGCCTTCATGAGAGCTCCTGTACTTCAAAAGAAAGGAGATAAGGACAGATTCTTTTCATAACATACACTAATCAAATGCAATGTGATATAACCATAGGGTCCCTGGTGAGAGCTCTCTCAGTGGCTTTTAGGCGTGGACTTAGTTATTGTTTTTAAGACAGTGCTGTTGATGTGGAGACCATCATCAAGTTTTACTGTGTGCATAACCTACTCTACCTACAGAAACTCATAATATACAAGAAGACGATGATGAAGGAATATTTTATTTTTGCTTAAAATTAGTGAAAACTTCTAATAGTTAAGAAATGGAGAACAATCTACTATCTTGTTCTTTCTGCTGAGCTTCTAACTCGCCAGCATGCTAAGAATGGAAGGAAAGTTTGGAGACATGATGGGTTTCAAATGGACTTTTTCTGCAAAATTTGATAAATTGCTCTTAGGAAGAATTTTTTCCATAAAAACGTCTTCTTGAGATTTCAGGAGAAACTACTCATATGTTGTTAAGTACAGTGGACCTTCATGTTACTGATTACTAAAGTGAGCTTTGCTTCTAGATGTCTACTCAGCCATTACTTATGGTATAATTTTGACATTTTAGATTCGTTTTCCTTGTTATGTTACATTAAGTTATCTCCTTGATTCATGGAAGATGCATTCCAAGACCTCTAGTGCATCTCTGAAAGTGAAGCCATCTGTATATTTGCTTTAGCATGTGTATACATGTCTGTGATAAGGTTTGGTTTCTAAATTAGGCACAATGAGATATTAACAGCAATGACTGATAGCAAATAAAATAATTATAACTCTATGCTGTGATAAAAGCCATGTGACTGTGGTCTCACTGCTAAAAGTCAAGCCAAATGTTTCTATTCCCAGACTGCAGTTGACGACTGGTAACTGCAACTGCAAACAGTAAAAGCATGGATATGAGAGGGTTACTATAACTTGTAAGAAGTCTGGGAAGAAAACTATGCACACTATTCCTAAGACTTTTACTAAGTATTATTAGTTACATGCATGTGCTTCTTCAACTTGAAACATCTTTTCCAGATTCTTGTCTATTGTTCATTAACTTATTCATTTAACAGCTGTGCACAGAGCACCTACCATGTGCCAGAACTCTGCCTGTGTTGTGTATAGCTTGCAGCCTTCTTCTAGAACTTGCTCGTGCTTTAATGTCTCTGGGCTTAAGTTAGCCATAAGTGGACAGATATTTCACAAGGCTATAGAGCAACTATCTGGGAACAATGCTTTGGGGTCCTTATAAATACTCAAAAATCTTCAGTATACCTACCTCCATCTTGTTGCTATTCTGTTGTAATGCCTGCCTTTTCCATCTGTGTTTGGGTTATGGTGGACAGGTCCAAATGTACTCTTTTATGGACAAATGTTTGTATGAACAATGAATGATTGAAAGTATAAAATACAGTTTATGAAATTTGAACAAACTGCATGGAAAAATGAATGTACATTTTAAAATTTAAGACTACATTTATTTTCAGAGGAGTGTGGTTAGATTTGAAGTGTCTTTAAACAGACCAATATTTTTCAATTATATAGTAAGCTCTCTGTTATCTTTTTTTGTTGTTTATTAAAACGGAACTTCACTCTGTGGTCTAGGCTAAGTAGCTGGGGTTACTAGCCTTAAATTCACAACAGTTCTCTTCCTTTAGCCTCCTAAGTGCTGGAATTATGATAAAAGCCACCAATCCTGGCTTCTATTATCCATCATAGACATTAATTTAAAGCCAGTGGGCACTGAGGCCAAGCACTTGCCTAGTGTGTGCAAAACCCTGGTATGTGTAAATCCCCAGCACCGAGAAAAAGAAGTCAAGTGAGTCTCTTTAGAGGCTGGGGGTATATCTTAGTGGTAGAGAGCTTAGTATGCATGAAGCCCTAGGTTTAACCCTGGCACTGAAAGATGGTTAAAACGATAAGTTTTATATGCTGGTATTTGGTTTATACCTTTAGACCTAGCACTCAAGAGACAGAAACAGGAGGATTCCCATGTTTTTAGGCAAGCCTCATCTACATGTTAAGTTCTAGGGCTGTATAGTGATATACTGTCTCAGTAAAGAAGAGGAGATACAGGGAATAAGCTGATAAGCAGCCTGAGATTTAATTCAGTGCTCTGTTATTACACAATCTTTTTCCTTTCCCTTTCTAAATTTGAAAGACTTAGTTAAATACAAAAAGATCTTCACTATACTACGTCATTGTGATTAAACAGTTTAGATGGCTCTCATTGTAACACTTGGTCAAAAAATTTAGCTTCTATTTGCTTTTCTATGTATGTATACTACCGCTGTATGATAAGTTGAAGTTCCTTCAGGGTACAGAGCATACTTGTTATCTTCACTACTGTATATATGCATGGTATATACTATTCAGTAAAATTTTTGATATGAAAAAATAAATATCTAACAGAAATGTAGAATATACATATATATAATACAGAAATTACCAACTGTATGATATTATAATCTGAACTAAAAGTTTAGAATATGCTTTCACATTGCTCAATAGAAATAGTATTAGAAATTTATAAGGTCTGAGAGTCCTCATTTTTTTTTTTTTGGTTTTTCGAGACAGGGTTTCTCTGTGTAGCTTTGCACCTTTCCTGGAACTCACTTGGTAGCCCAGGCTGGCCTCGAACTCACAGAGATCCGCCTGGCTCTGCCTCCCGAGTGCTGGGATTAAAGGCGTGCGCCACCACCGCCCGGCTGAGAGTCCTCATTTTTAATAGTCATTATATTTGTGAAATTATTCATAGGTGTTCTAGTTAAAAATACACAACACTATTCTAAAGATTGATAACCATCCTGAAGGGATACTTATCCTAAAAAGGACAGGATTTGGAAACCAGCTTCCTAATTTTGAACACAAGGAACTGAGGCCAAGTGATAAAATAACTGGCCAGCAGTTCATGTAAAATAGTTGAGCAGCAGCCAGAAGTGTGGACACACTCCTTTAACCCCAGCACTCAGGAGGCAGAGGCACGCAGATTTCTGGGAGTTTGAGGCCAGCCAGTTCTACATAGTAAGTTCAAGGCCAATCAGGCTAAATAGTGAGACCCTGTCTCAATAAAATGTTGAAAAACTGGATATTTCTAAACTAATCAAGTTTACTATGAAATAGAGAAAGAATGTCTTCATGTATATTTAATAATTAGAATGTAGAAAGCAGTTTGGGTTGAAGAAGATCTGGAGCAAAGAACTAGATATGACACTTGCAATAAATAAGGACACTAGACTTTGACCCACTGTCCTAGTTGGCTTTCTGTTGCTATGACTTAATACTGACCAAGAGCATCATGGGGATGGAAAGCCTTACTTGATTTACAGGTTACAGTCCATCATCCAGGGAAGCTGACACAGGAACTGAAGCAGAGAAGTGTCCCTTAGAAGAATACTGTTTATTTCCCATGGCTACACAGTTTGCTTCCTTACACCAGCAAGGACCACCTGACCAGAGGTGGCACTGACCTCTCCAATGTGATGGCAATCATTAATCAAGAAAATACTCCAGAGATTTGCCTCCAGGCCAGTCTGATGGAGGCAATTCTTAAATGGAGGCACCCTCTTCCAAAGTGTCTTTAGTTTGTGTCAGAATGAGAAAACATGAGCAGTCCTTCCACTATAAGGAATAATATTTGGTAACAACAGCTAGTAAATGAATGAATGAATATATAAATAAAAGATCCCACATTCTTCCAAACCTAGAAAGGAGCAACTTATAGAGTGGTATATTCAATGTTATTGAAGTAGTCATGAAAAGACTACATGAAAACTTAAGGTTTCTTCAATGGACTTACGGCAAACTCAATGGACTGGATAAAGGCTACCTTCTTCCTCAATTGACCTATTCTAATGTTAATGCCTTTCAGAGGGCCCTCATTTATCAACTACCTGGGTATTCCTTCACTCAGTCAAGTGGCCATCACAAGCTGCTAGAGCAAAATAACATTTAAGGGATTATAAGCAGGTGAAAATTTTTCTCATAGTTTTGAAGGTCATAAAGTCCAAGATCAACTCCCTAGCATATTTAATGTCTTGCTAGGGCCCCTTTTATATAGCTAACTATCTTTGCATGGTGGAAGATAAGACATCCTTTTATTTTCCTTTTAAAAATCTGTAAATCTATTCTTGAGGGATTAATACTGTCATCATAGAGGTTAGAAGTTAATCATACCAATTGGGTTAGGGAACATTAATATTCAGATCATAGCAGTTTCTAAGATAAATGCATTCTTCTATGAGTCTATAAAACGTAATACAA
>CABHPP010120880.1:0-15206 GCA_902168425.1 Peromyscus attwateri | reverse complement strand
AAAAAAAATCCAAGTTACAGAAACAATCTAAGTGTCTGTCAAATGACAAATTGATAAATACACTATGATAGATAAAAAATGACAATGAAAGATCTTACCATTCACTACAACATGGCTATGCTTGGAAAACATGTAGACCAGTGATCTAAGCCACAAACAGAAGAATAATATTTCCTAGTCTGATATATAAGTGGTCAAAAGAGAAAATGTCAAGCATTTAGAGCCAGAGAAACAATAGACTAGTTACTATGGTAGGAATGACTGAAGGAAGCAAGGAGATGTAGGTCAGAACAGCAGATATGGTAAGGCCTATTGCTTAACACACCAAACAGTTGGGTCAGAAGATATGGAGAAATCAAGATATTTACCTAGATATATCCTTTCTACTGGCTTTCTTACTTCCAGAATGTACTATCCTTGCTACTGATGGAAGAAAAGTCATCAAAACTATTACCCTGTGAAGAACACTGTGAGCTACAACCACCATTCTGGCAAGACATGCCCATGGGTACAATAATGACATGGTCTTGGAAGTGTTTGAGGGGGAAGGGTTATAATGATAATGCATTGTATACACATGTGCAATTCTCAAAGAATGAATTAAAGGATACAAAATATGATACACATGCACAGTATACTACTCAGCCATAAAAATAAGATACCATTATTTACTTTACCAATTAACCCAAAATTCATTACATTAACTGAAATAATTCATACATAGAAAGAAATACTGTATGATATCATGCACATGTAGAACTGACACACACAAAAGTTCTTTTCATGGAAGCCGAGGATAGAATAGTGGTTAGCAGAGTGTGAAAAGGCTGCTTAAGAGATCCAGTGCTAGATGGGAGGAAACTGTTCTCCTGCCTTATATAAAAATAGATTAAAGTGTAACCTATGAGATCTGAAACTGTAAACCCAGAATAGTCACAGGGAAAAGCCTGGGCCATGATATTTTTGAGCAGGAGCCAAAAACACGGGTAACAAAGTCAAACTAGAAGAGAAGACCTTGAGGGCTTCAGATACAACACAGTGACAAGTAGTGTTTACTCTGAATGGATTAGTACAGATGCATGCATACACTGAGTGTGTAGTTTCTATGCACTAATAAAAATGCTGAGCATTTAAGGAGATAGAAACAGTACCGTTTCTGTAATGTTAGTCCCAAGGGACAAATAGGAAATTGACCTCAGAGCTTGTTCACCAATGGATAGGTAAGCACTAAGCAATGGAGATTGGTTTTTTCATAAAAAGGAAATTCTGTCATTGGCAACATCATGAAAAAAGCTAGAAAAATGAGATTAGCTAGGTAAAGACAAACAAAAGCTGCCAGCTCTCACTTACATGTGGAGTCCAAGCAGGTCAAACTCATAGAAGGAGACAGGAATATGCAGGGTGGAGTTTGGAGGGAACATACGTTAGTCAGGAGATACTAATTTTAGTGTCAATGGAGAATATTAAGTTTCTGAGGTCAGTTGCACAGAAGCCTAATTTAGTTACCTTCCTTTGAAACATATGAGAAGAAATTCCAACTATCTCACCACAAAATACAGTGCTCAGAACATCATATTGTGCCTTATAAGTATAAACAATTATGAGCTATCAAAATATCATATAAACAAATTTTAAGTTAAAGGAAATTAACCACTGTGTGGGTTTTTTGGTTGTCATCTGTATGTTATTTTACTAACAATGAATGTTCTTGTTTGTTTAAATAAGCCCAGGCCCCCGTCATTCATAAATCATGTTTGGAAAATGTATGAGAAACAGTTTATTCAGGTCTGTGCCTTGGAATTAACTTACTGAACTTGTTACTAACAAGAACCTAAAACTAAAAGGAACTTCACAGAATTAGAGGAGCAATTTTAAAATTACTTATAAACATGCCATTTGCTAGAACATCCATTGGTTAGAATATTCTGCTACAAACTTTCCCTAAGTGTGTCTGGTCCCCATTGTGAGACCTTGGTAAAAGGTAAACATGGTGTATATCAGCCACTGTCACCTTTCGGGGTAGAAGAGCATTGTCCTGTGAAGTTAGGAGACGTATGTAGCTTACAGAGTGTGCACAACTCGATTTGCTCCAGTACACTTTTACTGCACCATATCAAGCGAATGTCCTCCAAGGTGTTGGTCTAAGCTGCAGTACTTTACTGCCACCTGATGGCCAGATAGAAGCTGGTCCCAGTCCTTCAAGGCTTCTTCACAGTTGACGTTCTTGATAGTTACTGTGGCAGAGCAAGCAATTTGCCTTACATGTTAGACTGAGATGCTAACGTGTGTTGCAATTCACAATGGGTAGTGATTTTAACAGATTGTGTTTAACTGCTCATGCAATGTTAAAAGAATGATGGTTTGATGAATAAGATGGAGGCTGAGATAAATAAGACTATCAAAACCTACTAAAACACAATGGTTTGAATTAAATAAATATTTGAAGGTATAATATAAATAAATACTTGAAGGTATAATATCCATGCCTATGATGAAATAAGAATATATAGACATTATGTATAGAAGCTCAGCTTTAGTATTAAGGACTTCAGAGAGAACATTTAATTTACCTTCTATTGTATGAAAACATGAAGGATCAAATTAAAAAGAACTTAAATTTGTATGAAATGATTAAAGATTCCATATGTCAAAGAAATGAAGACATCTAGTATCTGGTGCTAGGATGATGGTGTGGTCTCATGATGTAGATATTTAAGGTACATAGACGGTAGGGTGACTATCAGTCTGAGGTTGTGGGATGGGTAAGATGAGAACAGGAAAAGCCTGGAAGTGGTTAGGAACACAGGATTAAAAGTTATATGTCTCGATGAAAACACTTGGTCTTGGCCATAAGGCTGAGAAGTGATATATTTAAGTAGCATATTTAAAAATTTCAATCAAGGTCCCAAAGAGGAAAGTAATCATCTAGTAGCAGATGAGAGACAAGAGAGAATGTGAGAGGAAGGCAGAGGAGGAGGAGGAGGAGGAGGAGGGGAGGAGGGGGATGAAGAGGACAAGGGGCAAAAGTGAAGGAAAGAGTGAGTGTGGGAGGGAAGAAAAGGCAGAGGGCAGTGACTAGGGATTACTAGAGCTAGGATTCTGAAGGCAGAGATCGCTTTCTGTGTTGCAGCCTTGAGAGATGTAGAGAGATTATCCCTGAGTCACACTAGAAGACAGTCTCACATTTAGATGCATGTTGATCTTTTTTTCTCTCTTTAGAAATGTCTACATAAAAAAAATAGCATCAAAGCCTTTTACCAGTTATGTGTAGCATATTTTTACATACACAAGTTTCTGTTTGCTAAAATCACCTGTATTCTTATGGAATAGTTTTATCCTTTGGAATTCTTATGGAAAGGAATGGCATTATATTCTAGTGCAAACTTTAGAAAATTCTGGAGGAAAAATAAGTAAAGTGGCATAATAAAGACATTTTATTTTCCTTTCTGACAGTATGTTCTCAGAGAAACTATCTGTGATGTAGTAGGTAAAAACTTAAGACAACATTAGACTAAATAGCACAAGGCATTGAAGGATATTGTTTTTGAGCACCAAGTTATCTGCATGGTTGGCGTAGGCATTCACATTATGGGCGATTTTAGGAATAAGAAGGAGTAACCCATTTGGCATTACCCTGAACTGAGGACACAGAGCTGAGAGGAAGGAGAGACAAAATTGCCTAGCTCTCAGAGCCATGCTATGGAAAGAGTTCAACAGATTGCAGATTGCTGCCTATTTTGGAGAGAAATACGCAAATAAAAAGATTACAGAACCCAGATCTTACACAGGATGCCAACAGCGCCTACTTAAAAAATTCACTGTGTGACCTTAATGTGGGATTTGGACTTTTAAAGAAGAGATTCATGAAGCTGATATAAAATCAGTAGCATCTGGAAACAACCATCCCTAGAGCTCTTGATGTTCCTGTCCCAGGGACTTGAAGTAATGGGAGTTGGCATGCTATGAAGGCAGAATACCTCCTTTCCCCCCAAGGCTCTTTGCTTTCAAATTCTAAAGATTAAATATCTGAGGTGATTTCGTTTTCACCGTACCCCTTCATGCACCACAGAGTCATCAAATTGATGCAAGCTTACAGAGCACTGACAAGTAAAAAAGTCATTTTTCTCCCAGACCAGATGTGACCAAGCTACTGAAAGAAGATAGCACTTGAGTGCATACCAGTCTGATGACCATATTAGGAAATACATGTACATGCACACAAATGAGGTATTATGACCGGGAGAGACATATATTCTTACATACTCCAGAGGATAAAATGTGTCTTCAGAATTTAAGAAAAATGACCAATGGGACATTTATAGATATGAACGATGTATGCTTCTTCTATGGAGAAAAGTAGGGCCATCGAAGACACAGGACCATGTTAGACATGTAAAGATGTTTATGTATCAAGGCTCAGACCTTGTTACAGTTGGGTACAATGACACACTCTGGTAATCCCAACTGCTTGAGAGGCTAAGGCAGGAGGATTTCAAGTTTGAGATCAGCTTGGACATAAGGCTGACCGGGACAACACAGCAAGACTCCATATCAAAAAAGATATAAATAATGAAAAGTTTAAATATTTAATGAAAGATTTAAAAGCTGGACAACAAGGATTGATTAGGAAGACCACTGTGATCTATAATTTGATTAATTTTTAAAATGACAGTGAAATCTAGAATAATTTGATCTGGAGAAGCCATAGAGGTTTTACATATGGCCATTGTTGAATATGTTATGAGAGCTGACCTAAGGTTCAAATGTTCAATCAGCTCTACTATTAAGGTATGAGACACAGACACAAGACACCAGTCAAGATGTTAAGGCAAGTTTGCTTGTTTATTTGTAGTGGTCAGATTGTAGAGGTCACAGTCCTCTGACCTGTGAGATGGTGATTTACAAGTGAGCTACATTTCCAGGCCAGAATAGTTTATATATCAAGGAAAACATAGAAGGACCCTGGAGTCATCAGCTTCCAGCAGGACTTTGTCACCAAGAATCTATGCAAGGAAAGGCAGAAGAATGGATAACACATAAGACGAAGTGGTTGTGCTGGACAGGAGTGGAAGATATCTTCTTGCACATCCAAGTTCACTCACCTAGCACTTTCCATCATGATAAAATCTAATTCTTCCATGGGATTTCCTGAATGGAGGCATAAGAAGCATTTCATTAAGACATTTTACTTTGGGAAATTAAGATACCGACTATAAAGGGAATTGCTTAGAGCAAAGGCCAGGGCATTTGTCACTGAAGATATTTAGAAGCTCTTTGGAAACAATCTGTCTGGTTGGGCCTGAGTCTGTGATGTATGAGATGTAAGTGCCATTAGCTATCATCCAACACCCTCATCCTGTGGCTAAATTAGTGGGATAACCAGGGGCTTGTGTGGTCTCTTCTTTGCTCCTTGCACAAAATTACCGAAGGGTTGCTGGAGTAAGGGCTCCAATCTGACACCACAAGAAATGGTTTTCTGCTTGTAAAATATACTGCTTCACATTAGATCACAGCTAAAATTACTCTGGCATTGCAATCTGGGTGTCTAATGACTGATTTCCTCTCATGTAAATCCAAATATCTGAGTAATCGATCCCAGGCAATGGACCAAAGTCTGCTGTTACTCTAGCATAGTTGGAAGTGTTAGACATAGAGGCAGCAGAAAATATCGAACAGAAGATAAAAGCAAAATTTGTTTTAAAAATCAAAGTGGTAAGGATTGAAGGTGTTTTAGAATTTCTGTAGGGAATCCATCAATTACGGGAATATTAGGACTCAGAGAAAGCACATAAGGGGCACTGTTCAGTCTAATGCGTCTACCTTATATGCCAATAAACCTTCTGTTACTATGGCTCTTCTAAGGAGGGACCAATTGCTGTCTCCGCAAATGGGAAAGACTGGCTTCATGGCTGCTGGCCTTGGTGGTGGGCAGGGTGGACAGAAATCCCAACCAACAAGCTTAGTCTTAGTTCTCTCCCCCCGGCCCCAAATACTCACAAGCTCTCAAAACATAAGATGCAGGGATTATCATAGGTTACCAAATTGGTGCCACAGATGGGCTGCTTTAAGTTGGGGCAAGGGTCCACTGTTTTATTAAGCCAGCTCAAGTTTACTTTCTTGTAAGGACACTTGATCTGAAATTGAGCAGAAAACAATATGATTAGAACCATGCTGAAACAATAGGTCACTTGTGGACTGTGCTAGGGTCATCTGAGCGAGTCGGAATCCAGTTCCAGTGTCACGAGGCTATCCTACTCTGTCCGCACAGTGCAACGGCACTGGAGTCTATCTTCACTCTGTCCGTAGGTACGCATCTTGTTCTGTGGTCTGATAAGTACCGTGGCTTGTGGTCAGGAACTCCTAGTGGCCTGGTAAACTATAGTGAGGGGAAAGAAAACATCTAAATTCACGAAGGAAAACAAGTGCAAGCACAAGTACTTTTTTTTTTTTTTTTTTTTTTTTTGGTTTTTTGAGACAGGGTTTCTCTGTGTAGCTTTGGTGCCTGTCCTGGAACTCACTCTGTAGTCCAGGCTGGCCTCGAACTCACAGAGATCCTCTTGCCTCTGCCTCCCGAGTGCTGGGATTAAAGGCGTGCGCTACCACCGCCCGGCCCACAAGTACTTCTAAAGTGAAAGAATACTATAAAGCAAATCTATAAAAGCACAAAAGAAATGACCTTCAATTTATCTTTTATTTCACTAATCAAACATATGTTGGCCCCACAATGCACACAAAGCTGAGCAGGATAGACAAAAAGAAAAAGAAAAAAAAGAAAAAGAAAAAGAAAAAAAAAACCCACCATTCTGTTTCACTCATACACAAGCTGCAAACACAATTCGAGCCTATGCCCAGAGATTCTTTTACATTTTCTTGCTTCTAGATTCCAAGACATTGCTGCTTTCCATATTCTCAACCTAGAAGAATGTGCTCTGTTCACTCTCTCTACAAAAGCACAACTCCTCCAGAGCTTTGTGAATGTTCAAGTCCGTGGGTCCTTCACAGCTGGCAACTGGAAGCTGTCACCATTCAGAAACAGTTAACAAATACCTTGGGATGTTCTCGTGTGTGTGTGTGTGTGTGTGTGTGTGTGTGTGTGTGTGTGTGTACGTACATTTGACTTGTTTCCCAGTTTAGATCACTCTATTGTAGAGACTAACCAAATGAGGGCCTGTAACCCTCATGTGAATAGACCTTGAAGAATTTCATTGTTGTGCTAAACTTGTAAAATGACAGATTTAAAAAAAAAATAAGATTCGCTGGAGCAGGGGCAGTCTATGAGTCATATACCCATGTACTCATGAGCAGCAGTAGTTTGAGTTTGTGGGTTTTGAAAAAAAAAAATGAAAAGGTAGGAAGTTAGTAGGGGAAAGTAGGGATCTAAGAGGAGTAAGAGAGGACACAGGAGTAGAAAAATGAAGACACATAGTTTACTTGTATGAAATTCTAAAGAACAGATATATAAAATAAAATAAACTATTTGATTCAGAGCCAGCCTGGAGAGATGGCTCAGTGTTTAAAAGCACTGTTTCACTTGCTGCTCTTGCAGAGGGTTCAGTTCCCAATACCCTCACAAAAGCTTATAACAATTGGTAACTCCAGTTCCAGAAGGTTCAGTGTCCTTTTCTGGCCACCGTGGGCACCTGGCACATATGCAGCACACTTACATAGAAACAGGTAAAATGCTATACACAACTTCTTTAAAAAAATATTTTAAAGACTGGATTCGAATCTGAGTCCTGGAAAACCTAGTAGGCAATTACCTTAATAACTCCATGTGGTGGCCACCAAACACGAGCACCTGGAACTGGAGAATACGTAAATATGTTACAGAATTTAATTCCTGATAAATCATAGCCTAGTCTACTGACTGAAGAAAAAAAGCTCTACTTTCTTACTAGGTAATCTTAAAATAATTGAAAACACTATATCATTTATATGTTTATTCACCCCTTTCAAAATATGGACTGGCACTCCTGATGCTATAGATAGTCAGCAGAGGGGATCAAGGTGTCACCCCTTCAGGAGGGTGCCATGCCAGAGAAATGCTTTCGTTGATGAATACTAGCCAAGCTGGAGAGGATTCAGAGCTGGTGTAGCAAGTAGTTGAGAAAGATAGGGGAAACATTAGAACTTGACAGTTTTTTGGTTTGGACCCTGCATTTTGCAGGGAAGGAAACAACACCTTGTTAATACTCAGTAGTTCATGGTAGATGTATGAAAAACTGAGAACTCTGTTCTTGTGATTCTCAGCGTGATCTCGTCTCTAGAAAGGCCACAGAGGTCCTGAGCCACTGGAGATCACTGTGGGGCATTTTCAAATGTTTTCGAGGTGTGTTCTGGATGAAGACATACTGCTGGCCACTTCCCACTAACTACCTCCCTGAATATCAAAGCCTCCTTTTCCCCATGCAACAGGTCCCACAACCTGCATATCATAGCAAGGAAAACAAAAACTTTACCTCTGTGACCCAGATTTCACTGTCTCTCTAAGCATATATGTGTGGATAAGCATGTGTGTAGGTGTTTGTACCTATATTCACATATGGTTTTCATTAAAAAACATTTTTAATTCAAAGCATTTTCTTTTAGATTACAATGTTAACACCCACAAAAATTTATATTCCTAGTAGAAAAGCTAAATTACTCACCAGACAGGAGCGCCAAATGTAGCATGATGAAGAACAAAAGTGACCATAGTACCTGGGAATATTTGATCATTTTTCCTTCTGGTATATCCTTGGAATGCTGTTCTGAGAAGCTGGTTCAGGATACCACCTTTTGATAAAATTACCCCAGGAGACATCATCACAATGCTAAAACAACTCTTGAAAGACCAATCCACTGCACACTCCAATTTAAAAGCCTGTTCTTCCCCACAGAATAAATGTATAGGGAAAGTTAAACCTTGACTAATCATCTAAAAGGTCAAAAGATTAAAATTATTGAGTTCAGCGGCAGACCTGTGAATACTCCGGAAACAGGGAAGCGGGGAGCAGAAGCCTCTATTCTGTGTGAACAACTGTACTATTCTAGTGTGGAGGCATTTTACATCTCTTGAAAAAGAAACTCCTTACCCCGAATTCCATCCACATTTATTTTTTGAAAGGGTAAAAAACCAAAATGGGGCATTACTGGAGAAATAGGGGAGTGGGAGTCTATATTTTCTCATGAAGTAGAGATGGAGTCTTTAAATCAAGATAAAGATTAGTGACATTACAGGCAAACTTGGCTATGTTGAGAATCTTCTGACTGAATATTAAACTCTTTGGGGGGGGTATTCTGGGATATTGAAAAACAAGAAAATCAAACCAAACCAAACAAAAAACAAAAACCTTCATCATGTCCCCATATCAGGTCAACCGAAGCTCTATTATCCAAGACATAATACTGTCTCTAGAGAACAGCACTCTCCACGATGATTGGACATTTTTGGCAGAATATCCAGGACTCCTGCCTTGCCTGATGTTGAGACAACCTTGGGCGCCATGGTCTTGCTAAGCACATCACTATCTTATCCTGCTATCTTTTCTAATTCTTCAGGAATGGGGGGCAGCAACAGTCCAAATCACACCAACTTCACTCCAATCCTTTCATGCCCTATGCCACAGGTGACCCACCGTAGAAGGAGGAGACTAAGTTAATGAGCTCCCCTTCGCTGTTACCTCTCCTTTAAAGCTTAAGTTTTGGGACCTCCTGAGAGGACAGTAGCTGTGTAGGAAAAAGCACTGAGGCATTGTGTGCTAGGCTGAGCAGGCCCTGGTAGGTCCATCATGATTCCACTTAGGTTAAGGTCAGATCTCAGCAGGGGATATTGAAAAGGACTTGAGGCAGGTGAGAAGTGATTCCTGGATAGGGCAGCCAGGGTGGCGTGTGAGCATGCATGCTACAGTTGAAAAGAGCATAGCCAAACAGAGTACACATCCCCCAACAGTTAAGACTTCTCAGGCAGAATGAAAAAAAAAAAAACCAAACATCTAAGATAGAGAAGGCTGGAGCAGTGATTTGCAGTGGTGCATGAGATCCACTGATGCCATCTGCAGTGGGTACAGCCTTGTCCCTTAGGCAACCTGAGCCTTTGCACTGTTAATGGGGATGGGGTTAGCATGGTTGGGCTCCTTTGGTGGCCTGAGTTTTCTGCTTCTTGCTGGTTTTCTATAAAGAACATTTTGTTTCTTTCTATGAAGGCAATACATATTCACTTAGAGAATTTGGAAGATAAACTTAAAAAAAAAAAACCAAAATGACATGGAGACTCACAAGATCAAAAGAAATGTTAAAAATGTTGACTTAACTATTCCACTTTAAAACTAAACAGATATCCAGATAATGACATACAATACACTGTTTATTCCAATAGTCAATCATGTTTCTCTGTATACATTGTTTTTTGCTTTTTTCCAATGAAAACTAAACTGCCACATTTTCTTAGTTTCAAATAGTCATTTAAAGCTTGCCTTTATATGCTTTAGGCTACAGTCCATTACATATGTGAATGACAATCGTATTAATATTTTTCAATTGTAGATAATTATGGTGATTCTGAATTTTTATTGTTATTCAAATTCTTTAATAACAGATTTGTATTTGCCTTGGTTCATGCATCTTACTCTGTTTTAATATTTTAATATGCTTGTCTATAAATATATGGGAGATTCTGTAAAGAATATGGGCCATCTACAATATAAAAGCTTTCCATATGCGGAAAGCTAGATTAAAGAAATAAAGACAGGAAAGTAGAGGGTGGACTATTGGGGATGAGAAAGGGCATTAGAAGGTGGAGGGAATGAATATGAACTAAACACATCATACTCATGAGTGAAACTGTTGTAATGAAATACATGGTTCTGTAAAACCAGTATTTGCCAATGCCGTTTTTTAATTTATTTTGCGTGTCATATTTATAATGCAGGCCACTTTGACAATAATGTAATAATCTTAGGTGAATGATTTACTCCCCAGTTCAGAAAGAAGAGGCATTTCACTATTTATGAAGGCTTACAGATGTAGAAACACATCTGGCAAACAGTATTTTGCCAACATGGAAAGTGATTTCCCTCTGCATTATAGAAATTTCCCAGTGCTTTTATTCTGATAGCTTTTTAGCCATGGCTATTGGTGCAGGTGTCATGGGGTCAGAGCCATAGACTCATTCATTGTTAAAAATACTCGTGAGGGAAGATGGGGAGAGGCCACCCCAACTGAACATCTTGCATCACCAAATGAAGCCTCCAGTTCCAGGAATGGGTCACATCTAATTGAATTTTTGGTTGAAGGGACCCCATGGGAACTGCCAAACAACCAATGTAGTGATATTTTGTTTGTATGTTAATGAATAAAGTTTGCCTGGAGATCAGAGGACATAGATAGCCAGCCATAAACAAAAGTCAGGCGGTGGTAGCACACGCCCTTAATCCAATCACGTGGCAGGCAGAGTCTCTGTGTGTTCAAGGACACAGCCAAGCGTGGTGACACACGCCTTTAATCCCAGTACCAACCATAGAGACCTGGAGGCTATTGCCAAGAAACCAAGGCTATTGCCAAGGTTATTGGTTGCTCCTCACAAACTGATGGCTAAGACTATTTCTGAAGACAACACCTACATAAATCATTAGACATGGAGAAGCTGAGCTGGTGCCTACATAGGGCCTTCACCCTCACTGGTCAGTGTTCATGGTACTTTCTCCCAAAGGAGAAAGGAAAACTCTAATCCAGCTACAAACCCTTAGATCTACCATGGTGACTTCACTGCAAGATGTGTTATGGCAATCGTGGCTCAAAGCCTCTGGGACTAACCAAGCAATATCTGATTGGACTTAAGGCCCGCTTCATGAGATGGAACTCATACCTGATACTGTCTGTGTGACCCAAAACCTAAGACTAGATAGGCCAGGGGCCTTAGGAGAAAACAAAATACAACTGTTCTGCTGAAGGAACACAGCAATAAAATGACTCTTAACAACATTCTGTGATACTCAGATCAGTGTCATTCTGAGCCATCCATCACCAGAGACACTTACTCCTATAGTAGGTGAAAATAAATTCAGAGACTCACTGCTGGACAAGGTGTCGAGAGTGAGAGACCATCCTAAATGGGATGTCTCCATCAATCCCCCACTTTCAGGGCTTAGGGAAACCTGTGGAAGAGGCAGAGAAACTTTAGGAGTCAGAAGGGGTAGAGGACACCAAGGAAATAGTGACTCCCAAATGACAGTAGGATGGTGCAAATATGAACCCACAGAGACTATGGCAGCATGCACAGGGCCTGCACAGTCCTTGGCCAGATGGGGTCCCAGTGCTGAGAGGGGAAGTGGACCTAAGTCCACATCCCTAACACAGAAGCTATCTCCAACTGATAATCACTTACAAATGAGAAATTGGTTTCCTCCAATAGAGTCTAACTACACGTACATACCACTAAGGCAAGGCCCCGTGCTCACCAGTAGTTGGCCAAAATGAACTCAATGGCACTTTTGGACGTTCTTTGTCTCATAATGCTTTGTCAGGGCTTTCTGTTGCTTCATTGTTTTCAACCTTGCAGGTCCTTTTTAGGGTTTCTGGTTTTGTGTTTTTATGGGAGTTCTGCATGTGCAAACAAATGTGTTTAACTCTGTGTCTAAAAACTAATAATAATACTGAATGTGAAATTACTTTCCACTTGAGAATAAATAATTAAATGTTTCTACTTTGATTTATTGCAATTTTTATTTTATTTAAAAGGTTTTTTTTCCATGTTACGTATGAACCACAGTTCCACCTCCCTTCTCCCACTCACCCCCCTCCCCACCTCCCCTCCTCCCAACCCCCCATCCACTCCTCAGAGAGGGTAAAGTCTCCTATGGGGAGTCAACAAAATCTGGTATATCAAGTTGAGGCAGGATCAAGCCCTTCCCCCCCTGTATCGAGGCTGAGCAAGATATCCCTCTATAGGAAATGGGCTCCAAAAAGCCAGTTCATGCACTAGGGGCAAATTTATTAACAACTCATCACTGATTGGGTGAGTCCCATAGGCCTTGTGGAGTCTGGGATTTTGATTGGTCAGAACCAGGAAGGAACACTGGAAACACAAGGTTGAGCCTATCTATCTCTTTCTCTAATGAGAAAGAGCCAACGCCTCAGACAGGAAAGATCACTAAGTAAATAATCATGCAAGCCCAAGGAAGTAACTTCCAATACTTGAATTTTCTGAGTTTTGTGACATTAGAGTGTTAATGATGGCCACTGTATTTCTCTCATCAGAATTGAGAAATGAAACAACAAAACCCACAGATCCAGTGCATCAACTATGTAAAAGTGAGTACCAACTTTATAAGATAAAGATGATTGCGTATTGCAACCACACAGCTTCACTCAACAGATGTAAACAGTAACACTAGTCTGTAAACATTATTTAATCTTGAAGCTCTCAGGAAAAAAAAAAACAACAACAACAACAAAAAAAAAGACCCAGATACTATGTGGAAGAAAAAAGGCCAAAATATCTTTAGCATTTTCATACCCTTCCAAATCCCACTAGAACTAATATTAAGAAAATAGAATAGATATTGATTAATGATCAGACCTGTATTGGGGAACCCCAATCTATGCTTCTTATCATCTATTGTATTAATTTTAAAGTGACAACATAAAATTTTCTCATTGGCTGACATGATCCCATTGTTAGCTATGAAATAATTCAATTTCGTTGTCCCAATGTCACTTTGAATTAACACACACACAAACAAATTCTTCCATTGCACAACACAGGTTTCAAGGATGTGGAAAACTCTAGTATTCCAAGACTGATCTATGACTCCGTTGTCGTTATGCAGAAACTCACTCCTCTATTGCAGAGTCAAAGAACTGTGGGGGGACAGCCATTCTACCATCACAATGGTCTTCTTCTTTCCTTTCGATTTCAGCAGATGTTTCTCTTTCCCAGAAAAGCCATTGAATGCCAGAAAATTGTTCTTTCCACCATAGATTAGAGGATGAAGTGTTTCCTTCTATTAGGTTATCTGGAAGTCTCAGGACTGCATTAGCCACACTTGCCCAGTGTCTGCTCTTGACCAATGATTAGTGTAACAGAATCTGTGATCTATCCTATTCCTTGGACTAGCCAAGGTGCTCTTAATAAAATTCATAGCCCCATCTGCATAATTGTATATATTAATATATTCTTTATTAAAAGAGCAACGAAATGATATTTATGTCAATGTTGATAAATATGCATGTAATTTTTACAATGTAAAAATTAAATTGTTAAAAATATGTAATGGGAATTATCAAGATGGGGAAAAAGAACAAAAAAACTATAACCTACAAATAAGAAGGAAAATACCTAAAAAGTTCTTAAAATGTGGCCCTGATGATTAACTCACTTAGGTCTGTCTGATTGTCCCCTCAATTTTTATCACTTTTCAAAGGCTGTCTTTCACTTAGGACAACAAACTCCACCTACAGAATGTCTTAATGGAAGGGCTTTGCCAGTGTACAGGAGGGGCTCTGCTCTCGTTTGCACTGTTCTGAGATGTGTGAACTGATGTATGCCTGCTTCTGTCACTGTTGGAGCTGATGCACAAGTCTGACCACACAGTCACAGACCCCCTCTCACCTGCTAAAATGAAGCACTGATGTTGAGACTGAACAGTGAAAATGTTTGTTTGCAATCTGTAATTCTAATTCTCTAAGGAGCTGCAAAATTTGTTTTATATTTCCACTATTTTAAAACGAACCCTAAGAAAATAGCAATAAATAGAATAGGATAAAATTATGGTGCAACATAAATCTGTGTGCCTATTTCAAGTAAGCAAACATACACATTAAGATGTAAATTGGTGTTATTTTGTGATTCTCGAATCAAGTGCCACATCCTTCCAGAAAGCAGAACAAATAGTTCTGTGGGCTGAGCCAAGGGGATTGTATGTTGGTTTGTCTTAGCCGTGAATTACACTCAGGAAAGTTTGAAAGAAAACTTTGCTCTCTACAAGCTGAGCTCCTCATGCACAGACTTTTTTTCAATCCTAGACTAAATCTTCAAGTCTGAGAGCTGTCCACTATTTCTAAGGCAAAAATTAATTTGTTTTTATTTAAATTTTCAGATGAGCCCTTACAGATATAAGGACACATTTCTTTCTTTTTATTATTTAAAACAAATTTAAAATTTAAATGTATTTTGATCGTATTCTTCCCCTTCCTCAAGCGCTTCCAGATCCTTCCCTCCTCCCTTC
>CABHPP010120879.1:0-10437 GCA_902168425.1 Peromyscus attwateri | reverse complement strand
TGTGTCACCTTGCTTGGCTGTTTCCAATGTGGCCTTGAACTCACAGAGATCCAGAGGGATTTCTATCTTTGGAATGTTAGGATTAAAGGCGTGTGCTACCACTGCCTAACTTCTATGTTTAATATTGTGGCTGTTCTGTCTCTCACCCCAGATAAGTTTATTAGGGTGCACAATATTTTGGGGAACACAATACCACCACACATATTTATTACATATAATATGTTTGTCAGCAAATATTTTTTGATTTCTAAGCATGATCATAGGAATTTGGGGTGTATCAGTGAACAACAAAATAAACAAAAGAGATAAAATCCCCAAGTACTTCTGAAACAGATCCCAGAAGATTTAATGGGCAGAATGCTGGAATTACCGAGATGACAGGAAAAAAAATTTTTGAGCTTTGTTCTCACCCCCAAGAAATTCTACAGTCTTTGTTTTGTCCTGAGTGGTATCTAGTTTTTCAAAAGCACTCAGATATTTCATTCTATTTTAATTTTAATATAAGATGTTCACGAATTCTTTGAGAAATGTATGCAATGTATTTTGGTTATATTTACCCCTCACTCTTTTCTATTCCTTATCTACACACCCTCAAACTGTATCCCCTCTTTTACTAACCCACAGAGTCCAAACTTGCTGATGTACTCCTGGATGGGGAAACACCCACTGAAGAATTATTGACCAACCAGGGTCCACAAACTTAAAAATTGTGATTCTTCCTCTCCCAGAAGCCAACAACTCTCACTAGCTTTTCAGGTAAAGGTTGGGGCTTTGGGAGAGTTGTGGAATGTTGACTTGCTTGATATTGTACAGGTCTTGGGCAGAAACCACAGCTGCTGTGAGTTCATGACTCAAACATAACGTATGACACGCCATGCTCTTGAATATTTCAAGGAGATGTCACAGCTAAGCAAAAACAAAACCTAGACAATGGTTTTTATTAATCTTCAGTATCTAGAACCAAAGAGAAGGACCAGCTATGTGAGCTTGATACACTGGTGACAGACACAGAGCACCGGGTTGGGACATGTTCCCAACAGACTATGCTGAGGCTTACTGCTGTTTTTCATTTGAATTTGCTGAAAAATGGCTAAAGAAAGAACATTTACGTCTATTATCCTTATAAGTTTTAACTTCAGTAACTATCGTATATTGTTTTGTTTCCTTCATTTTCTTTTGAGTTGTAGAAGTGCTATATCTTGATTCTGTTGCAAGATTACTAAAGGATTTTAATAAAGAGGATATACAAAGATTTATGTGCTGGTATCCTTTGTTTTTTTAAGTCAGCATTATGTCATGTTTTCTTTATGCACAAAACAGGTGCTTCAAAATAAAACCAGAGGCTGGAGAGATGGCTCAGTGGTTAAGAGAATTTGTTCTTCTTAAGGAAGACCTAAATTCAATTCTGAGAAATCACAAGGCAGCTCATAACCTCTTTAACTCCAGTTCCAAAGAATCCTTTGCCCACTCCTGGCCTCCATAGGTACCAGGCATGCATATGGTGTATAAACATACATGCAAGGCCAACACTCATACACACAAATTAAAAAGAAATATATCTTAACAAACAGATCAAAATATATTATGGAGAAATAATGAATATGAAACAAAGTCTCCAATTAGGTGGGTTGAACATGCCCCTAATGTCAGTATTTGAGATGCAGGGGCAGGGTGATTGAGAATTCAAGACCAGGCTGAGCTAGGGTAGGTCACATGGTAAGACCTTATCTCAAAACAACAATGAGACCAGAAACACAAAGGAAAAATATGCTCTGTTGTGTATTTAAGCAGTCTAAACTGTAGTGCAAACACTTTCAGTATCTTTGTGTTTGTTTCAAAATTTTATAGATACACACACATCAGATATCTAACTATCCCAACCTGTCTATATCAATACACACACATACACACACACACACACACACACACACACACACACACACATATATAGATGAACATATATAAATGTGAGTAGTAATCTTTAGTAATATTAGAATCATTCTTTCTTATGTGCATTGCCTCTTTTTTTTTTTTTTTTTGGTTTTTTTTTGAGACCGGGTTTCTCTGTGTAGCATTGCGCCTTTCCTGGAACTCACTTGGTAGCCCAGGCTGGCCTCGAACTCACAGAGATCCGCCTGGCTCTACCTCCCGAGTGCTGGGATTAAAGGCGTGTGCCACCACCGCCCGGCCATTGTCTCTTTTGTTTAATGAACTCTCTTGGAAAGTTGTTCATGCATCTTTATACTTAGACGTACCTCACTGAGTCCAGATTTTTTATATTACTCATAAGGATCAGTGATTTTAGCAAATAATGCTAAGTGTATTTTCAGTCTTTTAAATAATAGTATAGTTTTAAATTATATTTTAAATAACAGTTTTTAATATTATTTTAAATAATAATAAAATTAAAATTGTTGACTTAACAAATATGTACATTTAGTATTATATTAGTTAACACCAAAGTATTTTGCACAAAAATGCTATCAATTTCTACTCAAATTCAAAATTTTTGAAGAATTTCATATTCACTCATAATTACCAACACTGGCTATACCAGCCTTTTTAACATTCTTTTTTTTCTGATCTCCAGGCAAACTTTATTAAAGCAAAAATAAAATAATCACCACATTTCCCCCTTTTTTGTCTAATGAAAAATTTTAAAAAAGTTATAACTAATATAAGAAAAACTATATACAATAAGTACAATAACTATATACAATATATACAAGCAATAAATACATCAACAATGTCTAGTCTATATGCATTTGACAAATTCAGAGAAAATATTCCATTATCTATCATATTTTATTGAGTCTAAAATGTACCTAATTCACTTTTTATCCTATCTTGTATTACAAGAGAAAACTATCTTCTTGTCTCTCAAATTTATATACTTTATATCTCCTTAGTGAGTTTCTTTTCTGAATTTCTTAACAAGGAAAATTGTTACTACAATGATCTAATCTTCAACTCACTCAGAGACCCAAGAAGGAAATAATATTACCTAGTAAAACAGGAAGTACAAACTAAGATTTAAAAAATGGCAAGTTATTTTAGTCTACATTTGTTCAACTGTTATAAATAAGATTATTTTCAAAGTTGTAACACTTTAAAACTGTGTGTGTGTGAACTTTTTCTTTTCCTAACTGATTTTAAAATTCAGAGTATGTTTTTTCTTAATTTCATGCTTTTTTTACCCATATGTAATCACCCATCTCAGTAGCCTTGGGTCATTAATGACTATAGCTGATTTAAAAATATGGAGTCTTGATTTACCAATACTGTGTTTAAGATAGGGTTCTAGGGAAAGGATAAGAACCAGAGGGACAGACAATCAAATCAATGGCTAAAGAAGATTCCCCAGTGAATGTTCATTCACTTACACCAAGAAATGTATAGCTCATTCACCTAGTACATTTTTGGAAGTTATTGAAGTTGGATTTACTTCTGTTCTATAGCTCAGCAGGATATGCTTCACAGGGAGAGTATATTTAATGTTACAGTTTTTTTTGTACTTTTATTCTTTTCATCTATGTGTTCAGTTTCCCTGATAAATAAACCAGATCAGAAAAACTGTTTAAATATAATACTTGGACTTGTGACCTCTGGGTATTTAAATATATCATCCTTACTTGGACCAGTCTTAGGTAACTGTCCTCTAAGGTAGTTTTTCACTCCACTCATGTTTGTTAAAGTAGTTAATCCATGGCTATTAGCAACTTTCAGTAAAAGCCATTATGCTTGCTTTAAACAGGGCATTACACACATTTCCCTTGGAAAATATTGAGCAGTATAAATTATTTCCCAGGCAATGAAAGAATGTGTCTATAAATATTATCCACAGTGATAAACCATCACATAAAAGCATTATATAAAAAGCTTTAAAGTTGTGAATAATTGTATATTTGGCAGAGACCAATTTAAAATGAGAACTTCAGTAAGAGTTGCCTTGATTAGAAAATAACTTATATAAAATATCGTTAGAGGTTAAAACCTCTTGAGAGGAATGCTGCCTGACTTAGATGATTTGTAGAGCAGTGATGTTAGAGACATTTTCCTACTGATTAATCTACCTTTTTTTTATAAGATACTGCATGTACACAGTGATTTTAAGTTCTTAGAATAAATTAAATAAAAATGATTTATGGCTCTCCTTGTAAATGGAAATGCTTCTGATCTATTATAGATAAGTTTATTTTAACTTATTGCTAAAAACAATAATTTCAAAGATATACATTCTTACTATAAAATACCAGTGCTTTAATGAGATAAACTCATAGCTGTATATTTTTCTTAAGAACTTAGATCACATAATAGATAAAAATTTCAGAAAGATGTTGTACAGCAGCAGGTTTAGTTGCCCATTTTATTTTCAATATTTCATTGAGGTAGCAACTTATATTTTAATGATGAAAAGGTGAAGGAAATAAATTTTCCTTATAAAAATTCATACTTTAAAATGCATTTTATTTTATGAAAGGCAGAACATGCTTTTGAGTTGACTCACGCAAAAAAGAAAACATTATTGCCAGATTATATGGAGAGACCTCACTGGACTCTTGTGTTTTAGTGTGAATTACTGAGGATAGCTCTAGTCAGGATGAGTCTGAAAAATACTGCTCATAAACTACCTGTCAGTAGATTTGGGGAGTCAGTAATTTATTTCCATCATTTTTTGTCTTCTATAGTAAATTCAAAGAAAAGACTAAACGTTGAATTTAGGACGTTGCACAATCTCAAGGTTTCTTTAGAACATGAGACATTATCCCTGGTGCTGATTCTTTGTACGTTATTCAGCTAGAACCAAATCCACCTGGAGAGTCAGGAGGCAGAACATAGTGTCTCCCAGTACTTTTGCAACTTTGCTTCATTTAGAAATCACCTCCTTGGAGTGGCTCTCAGGAGCATGGCTGGGAAACTTGATTGCAGTAAGTCTGCAGCGCTGATGGTGTTGGTTTGGACAAAACTTAGAGGAGAAATATAATGGAACAGTCTCTCCTTTGGAGTCAGAATATGTGTCCTGATACATATCAGTGTGAACCTGGGTCATTTATTATTTCCTAATTTTTAAAATGGGATAATGATGAAGTTACATCATATGGTATGATAACCTATGGGGATAACCTGGAAGAACTCAGAACAGAGTAAAAATGTTTGAAATTATTATTGTAAATTTTTCCTTATTTTGGCAGTAATGTGTTGTGAAAAGGGCATAGAAAACATCTCCAGATAAGCCATTTTGCTTAAGTGTCTAGACCTTATAAATGACCCTAGAAGGGGCTTTTGTTGAGAGTCTAAAAGTTCAAGTTGTTTAAATAGCAGGAGAAAAGAATTTTTGGTCTCTAGGTATAGTTTATAATTCCCTTTGCTACCTGATTGGTCCTGAAACTGATCTTTAAATATTAAATTTTTAGAAAAAAATTACATTTTAAAGTCATTACCATAGGGAAGTGTAAAAATAAACATATTCTGAAAGGCAACTCATCTACTTTGTCACCCAGGAACCCATTTCCTTCCAAGAGAACAACATGGTTTGCCCATGCCTTCAGGATTTGTTACATGGTGACAAACCCAGGCTCTGAAAGTATAAACAGCATCATCACTTCCACCAAAGTATCTTTGAATAAGTTAGAGTACTGAAAAACAATAAAGCATGAATAAGATTTACCTTTAACCTCCAGCAGTGCCAGTGTCAGTGGTGTTTGGTAACATGAATGTTGTTAAGCAAAAAAGAAGCATGCATGGGAAGACAGAGTAAGCAGGCTGGGAAAGCGGGACATCCCTCATAGCCCAGGATGTCAAACATGATGCATCACGTTACTGTTGTAAGAAACATTCTTGTCCAAATAAATAACAGTATTATAAAGAACAAAGGTTATGTCTTATGTTTTCTTATGTTGTGTTTATGTTTTTTCTTAAAATTATCCATAGGATTTATTTATCTTTATTTCATGTGTATACAAGTTTGCCTGAATGTAAGCTTGTGCATACCATGTGCATGCCTGTCATCTGTAGATGCCAGAATAGAGCGTTGAATCCTTTGGGACTAGAGCTAGAGACAGATGTATGCTACTGTTGGGTTTTGGGAACCAACTCATGTCCTCTGCAAGAGCATCAAGTGCTTTTAATCTCTGTTCCTTCTCTCCATGCTTTGACTTAGGGTTTCTTATATCTATATAGTAAAATCAAGTTTGTTTTTCTGAGGTGGTGATTATAATTAGTTGTTTATGTGAAGTGTTTTTCAGTTTCACAGCATAGATGAGTTGGTAAAGTGATGGTCATCTATATAACTATTAGGAATGGGAAATCACATTTGGTATTGAGGGAGATATGGACATAAAACAATGCTTTAACTACAGTGGATTGTATAATCTAGAACAGACTGTAAGGCTTCTTGCGTGTCACTAAAGCCCAGTGTACGCTGAGATCAATATTGAAAAGTTAGTATTGCTCGTGCGACAAGGGAGGAACTCCCATCAAATGCTCCTGCTTGAAGATAGTGCTAGTTAAGCTCTGCATGAAGACCAGAGGAAGTTTTAATGGGCTAATAAGGGGTGCTTTGTCATGCATTTGAATATAATCAAATAGATTCAAGACAAACACTGTCAACAGCAGTGTTCAAGTTTGGCCTCAGTATAGGCTGTATATTCTGTAATGATGGATAAGGAGAACATTTTAGAATCAGATTATAGGAAACTATGTTAGCATTAGGAGCAGTTTTTCTCCTACTGGAATTGGAGAAACCCTGGAGACTCTGACACAGAAAAGTGACATGTCAGAATGTTGCTTCCTGAGCATGCAGTGATAAACTGTGGATTTGGGACAAAGATTACTGAAAATCCCAGAAGGGAAGTCAGGGTAATCAGTGGCTGTGGACCTCTTCTTGCTTGATGATATGTCAGAAAGTGAGATTAAATAACCTTCAGACACTGTATAAATCTACTTTCCGTGCAACCTCAGTGTCATATCTATTAAACTCTATGATTAAAATCTGCTTTCCACCCTTGTCAGCACCTCAGACTAAATGTGTACCCATCAATGTTGACTGTGAGAACCATCTAACAAGTGGAGATTCTGTTTTCTAAATTCCAGGCTCTGACTTGGTCAAACCTAAAGAATACCGATGTTGATACAGCATGTTGTGTATGCTGACAACTAAAATAGAAATGATTACAATTGAGCAAAATTGGTGGAAACAAGATGGAAGATTAAAATATTTTTACCCTTTTGGATAATACACTAATATTACCATAAATCACAGATTTTATTTGCTTCTTGCCAAAAATAGTTTTCTTGTAAAACTAGGATCTGAAATTTTGTGTATCTTCCTCCAACAATGACAATAAAATCTTCCTGCAAGATGTGCAATCAGCACTGTTTTATAGTTGTCATTAACTTTCAGATTACACAGATAGAAACAATTTCAGAAAATTAAAAGATTTTCCCACTGCTCCTTCAGTTATAAAGCAGGAGATCCAAAGTTAGAACCTTCATTATCAGATCTAAATCCTACACTCAAATGTCAAGTCCTTGATAATACCTGGAGTTTGATTAGCCTATTTTGTGAAAGAACAGTAAAACAAGGGGATGTCAACTGGTGAATAGTTGCCACGTTTATGAATCAACATAGTACATGCATCTTTAAACTGGTAATTGCTTCTAAATCTCATTGTAAAGTGATGGATTGTTGTTACCTGGTGTTAGGGCTGGAGTATGATTATCTTCTCAAAGTCTCATGCATCAAAAGTTCAGTTACCACCCCACCCCCAATGATGGTGGGGGCAATCCAATCACCTAAAGGTTATTGAGTAGCAAAGAGCCTATCCTAACCCATAAGGTTGATCTTTCACTGAGTTCATAGGGATGGGATTGTTGGGAGATGGTGACCTAGTTGTAGGAAGCAGATCATTGGGAGCACACACCAGAAGATATTCCTTGTTGCCTACTCCTTCCTGTCCCTTGCTGCTTCCTGGTTGTCATGAAATATAAAGAGCTTTACTCCTCTGGAATATTATGTACAGCCTCTCCACAGGTCCCTATGAATGGCCAGGCAACTGTGGACTAAATCTGCTTAAACTGTGAGCAGTATAAGTCACAGAGACAGAAGTCTGACTAAAGCACCCGACTTATAATTATTGCTGGGATAATTGGAGAACTCCATGTGAACTCAAAATCTAGAAGCATTACCTAAATCACTCTTGATATTTTATTAATATTGATGCCAAAGTTTAATCAATATTTTATAGAGTATCAATAATAATGACAGTAACATTATGCTTTTTGAAACTAATTCCTTTTCCCTTTGTTGTATTCTATTTGTTTTATGATAAAATTAGCCTGATTATCTCTATCCATCTAAATGTATATGATTTTCATTTGAAAGCTGAAAACATACCATAATTGGTATATAAGATACAGTTTATCATAAAGGCAGACATTTATATTGAGGTCCACATATCTGGTGTGATTTTTTTTTTTAGTTCATATAACCTTGACTGAGTATAAATATCTAGACAAATTATTTAATTGGAAATATTTTAATATTTATTCCAGATACTATAAGAAACTGAAAATTTGTGTTTAAAACACCTAATGGAGAGGCAGTGCCCAGTGAAAGGCAGACATTGTCAATTATTGAGACTAATTTTCCATGTGAGTCTGGAGTAGATAAAAACTTCACAAAGACACCATGAAGAACAAAGTCAAGACACGATGAAGAACAAAGTCAAGGCAAAGACCATTTTCTTTTCCTTCTGAAAACTTAATAAGAATAGCAAAGAGATTGATCTCAGTGCAAGCCCCACCAAGTCTACACCCTGGGCATTCTTTGACTCTTAGCATCCTGTGAGTTTCAGGCAACATCCTGAATATAAGACATCCTGGCAATAAGACTCACAGGACACTGTGACTGAAGTCTGCACTCTGAAACAGTCTTGAATTTAGGGAGACAGATATTTTATGATCATTATGTATTAAACTCTCATATATAGAGAAATTTTGCATATTAGTAAATCTTACCTTTACCTCTGAGTCATTTTACTGGCCCACTATTTATTAATTCAACTTTAAATCCAAGATTCATCTGGTGCAAAATAATACAGACTAGCAGTCACAAAGTTTTAAGGATTAAGAAAATAGTTTATGCAAAATACATGATACAGAGCATATTGCATTGTGTAAACCAACACCAGACCACATTAACAGCCGTGACTGTGAAGTCTGTAATGCCATAGCTCTGGACTGAATCGTCCCTGACTTGAAGTTTATGAATAATATATAGCCACTGGTTTATTTTCCTGTACTTTAAATGTATTTCTTTCTAAGTCGATTAAATTTCTTATGCTTTTTTGAAATTTCTGACTCAGTTTGTTATTTCTGTCTGCAAATGCCTCCACTCTACATGTTTTAGAATACCATATCTAGAATATTTAACAGACTGAAGCTAATTTATAAAAACAAATCAACTTAGCATTAGAGATGGATTCATAATTGCTTTTACCTGTGGCTTTTCTGAGGGTGCACAATTACAAGCTCTTGTCAATACCAGGTTCTGTTGGCCTCTGTACCAGCCTGACAATGAGAGTAGGCATGTCAGTGGAAGGCAGTAAAAATATGTTAGTACCAAACCAAGATCACTCCCTTGGTTCTGACAGACATTAGACCTCCAGATATGAATGTATACTGAGAGCTCTTCCACTGTGCATAGGTACCTAGCCATATATATCATGAAAAGGGAATTATAAATAGGAAGAAATTTCAGGGACAAAACAGCAAACAAATTAAAAAGGAAAGCAGAAACTATTATATAGTTTATAGTTTATTATATAATATAGTAAGGGTTTCTGAAATGAACATCTAATGTCTTTTTAATTTGTCCAACAGAGATAATCTGTGCAATATATATTAAGAAAACATTTGCACCCTAAATGAAAATCACATGGCTATTTAACTTTGTCCCAAGCTCACTGTGTTACCTACCAGAGGATGAGGTAGAAATGGTTGGGATAGATTCTAAAGCTGGTACACTATGATTCTCACGTATATGATGTGAATGTGATATTTGAGTCCTGATTTCTTAATTGCCTTATTAGAATCCTCAGGGTTTGAGTGGGATGGGAAAGCTTAGGGAGCCAGGGTGCTGTCTATACACATTTTAAATTGGCAAAGGGAATTAAATAATTTCCTGATATAAGGTACATGGATTAATCTGTGGAAATATCTCTGTAGTATATACACCTATGGTTCTGTCATTAGGGATTGTTTGAATAATTATTAGGTATAAAATCTGCCTGAGATTAGCACTGTCTAGAGACCAGAGCCTGGAGTTCTCTGAAACCACAATACAGGAAGTAGGTCAGACCTCAGCAGGAGAAAGAGATGCACAGGACACAAGAATAGGAAGTTAACATCATCACTGCTTACAGGATAGTGTAGCTG
>CABHPP010120877.1:0-12197 GCA_902168425.1 Peromyscus attwateri | reverse complement strand
TTCAAAGCTTTCTGTTGCATACCTACTATGTGCCAGGCTCTATGAGAAAACGGGGGTGAACACATGCTGAGGTAATTCTTGTTTGTGTGGAAATCTCCAGTCTCACAAAGACAGACAGTGTTCAAAAAGTGATGAAAGATGAAAATAAATGTTTAACCTTCAAGGCCTCTGAAGGATTACAGCGCCCCCACTTCTGTCTACTTGGGGTGGGTGGGAAACCGGTTCTGGTTTCATTTTATCTTTGTAATAACACTGCTTGTATTTTACACAGGGACAGGAGGAGCAAGTCTTAGAGAGAGAAAGAGGAAGCCCGCCTAGGCCATCAGTGACAAAGAGTCGCTCAAACCTTCCAAAGTTAGGCATCAGTTACTTCAGGTTTGGCTGTCACATTTAGCTGCTCTTAGCGAATCATTTAGCTGAAAAGCCTAAGTGGCAGTCAGAGGCACAGTAAAAGTCACAGAATGCTGTCGCCTTTAGCCCAGCTCACACTTCTCCTGTACATATGTTTCCTACTCCTTGCATAAGACAGAGAGCTGACAGCTCATGTAGGCATGCTAGCCAGAGCCAGGCAGCCTGGGCTGTGGACTCAGGCTGTGGACTCGAGTTATGCTTTAACTTCTCATTTGCTCTGTGGAATGGAGAACTTGGCTTACCAACTGTGTTTATTTCTGTTCAAAGCCTTGGAAATAAAAGGTTTGTGCAGATGTTTCCAGGGCACCCTATAGACTCCTCACCAGTGTCTGTGGTCAGGGTAGCCACCGGAGTCGGGAGCGATGACTCACTCTAAACTGGATGTTACTGCTTCTTAAAATATTGTTTTGGTCTTAGTCTCAGGAAAGTTGCTGTGTCCCTCACAAACACTGCTAGGCAGGCGAAAGGGGTGGCGAGCGTGGGTGGGATTATGTGAACTATTCTGTGTGACCAAAGTTTGTTTTAACTAGTTTTGTTTAGCTCATTATTTTTAAGACTACCTTTGACCTCAGGAGAGTTCAAAGCTGACTAAATATATGTCATATGGTCAGACCTTTGCATTTTAGACAAAGCTGAGTCCCCGAGTGATTAAGTAACATGCCCCACATTGGTTGGCCAAGGGTGGGTGTGTTTAGAACCACCCCCAGCTGTCTGAGTTACAAGCCACAGCTCCTTCACTCTACTCCATGCCAAATCTTGTGTTTAAATCCTGAATTTAGTTTGCTGTTATAGTTTTTTCCCTTCTCTTCTACCCTTTTTGTATGACGACAATATGGTGCCTCAGCCACCTGAAGTGAAATGCTGTAGCCCATTATCCTCAGCTTTATATTTATTACCAAAAAATATAGTTATATAATTCTACTGTTTCCTAGTGATATAGCATTTTGAATAGAAATGTTCAACAGAGGAAAACACAAGACAGGGGTAGAAGAATAATTTTGGCCCCACATATTAAAGAAATCTTACAAGACACATTACCATGTGTGAAAGAGTGGTGTATGTGCCCATTTGATATAAAAAATGAAACATGGGAGCTACTTTTATGGTAGAGTTGGGAGCAATCATGTATTTTCTAAATAGGGAAGATTTGAGGGAGATGGGAGAGATCAAATATGGAGGTTGGGGGAAAGTTTGTGAATTCTATCACAGTGGGGGATGTGGCATAGTTAAAATATTAAGCTTGTATCATTCAGTAAAGCAGCTGCACGCTACGTGAACTGTTTAGACTCAAGTCATTACAATGAACTAGAACTTAGCAATTCGGTTCCTAGCATACAAGTGGTGTGGAGCCAGTGGCTGCTCCTCTGAAGTGCACAGATGGGGGAAATAGTCAGCCTTGAAGGAAGTCACTTGAAAGAGGCATTAGAGGAGAGGAGAGGCACCGGACATACCCATGGGAGAGGTGCATAAGGCCACAGTTGCCACACCAAATCACATGTTGGAATCCTAACTGCCAAAATGTGATGGTGTTAGAAGGTGTGACCTTTGGGGGTGTGTGTGTGATGACGTGAGAAGCAGGGAGCCCTCATGAAGAAGAGTAGCTCCATCATAAAAGAAACTCTGGGGAACACCCTCACTCCCCTTTCTATGAATTTTAACAGAGGGAAAAGATAGACATCTATGAACCTGGAAATAGGTCCCTTACCAGACACTGAACCTGCCTGATGCCTTGATCTTGGACCTCCAAGCTTCAGAACTATGATTATTGTGTAAGTCATTCAGCTGATGTTTTTGTGGTACCAAGCATTTCAGACTTGGACAGCAATGTTCAGCAAGAAAAGGCTATACTTGGCAAAGGGGAGTAAGAGACTTGGGTTACACTGGATTGATCCCTGGGAAGATCCTGAGTTGGGTTGGATCAGAAATAAAGGCCTTGGCTATCTGCTGTAAGCCTTTGTGTAAATCTTGAAAAGTGATGCCCCCTCTGGGCAGAAGCATCCCTGAGATTTGGGCTGATAGATGCTCCTTTTTGAAAAACAGAAAGTGTGCCTTTCTCAAAACAATAGAGACACTGCAAAGACTAGTGGTTGCCAGGGCCTGGGAAGGAGAGAAGAGAAAGGACTCTGTGACTAAGTAGAACACGGGGGTCTTTAGGGTGTGAATTATTCCGTGTGATTCAGTGATGGTGCCCACCTACCATCATGTGTGTATCCAAACCCACAGCAGGTACATCACAGATGAATCCTAACCTGTACTGTGGTCATTATTTTTTTAACAATCTAATATTGACCTGTCAGTGGCAATGACTATATCACACTAATGCAAGCTGTGAATAGTTAGAGCATGGGGAGGTGGGGTGGAAGGGCAGATGAGGACATATGGATCTTTCTATGCTTTCTCTTACCTTTTTTAAAGGCAAAAAACTGCTCTAAGTTGCCTACTAATCACAAATGGCTTAACTATTTCCCATCCAGTACTTTCAGGCACCCAAAATTTACACTTTTGCACAAACAGTAACGTGACAGCTAGAGGCAGTAATTCGGTTCCGACTGATAACCTAACATCATTACTTACAGTTGTGTAAATATTTGTCAGAGAAACAAAACAAAATAGCGCACTTTTCTTCGAGGTGTCCACAGCACAGTACCACTCATTCACCTGTGTGAGCAGAATGCATGCTGGATTGTTAGCCTTTGTCATTCCCATGTACTTCCTTCCTTGAGCTCTCTGTACACGGCACAGACTGTAGAACTGGATATGGAGGCCCCTCCCTTGTATCACTATTGAGGGTCTGTACCCTAGAGCTGTCATTACAGTGACAATCTCTGTGGGAGACCGAGGAATGGCTAGAGAAAAGGGGCTGCCTAACCCACTTTAACTCTTAACCCACAAAGAGTGCTGTTCTGTGGGACAGAGAACGAAAAGCCACCATCACAGCTCCGAGAGATGCTCAGATGGCATGAAAGCTTAGATAGAAACCCAAAGGCAAACAGAGAAGCAAAGACCAGCATACCATATCTAGACGGTCCCATCTGCAAGGCTGAGTTCTCTGAGCTGGGATCTGGAGTTGCTGGGGGGGTCTCAGCCAGTCTGGTTCTGTGCAGCAAAGGGCTAGCCAGGATCCTGCAGGACAGGCAGATTTGGGGAGAGGCCGAGGACTAGAGCAAGTAACAGGGGCAGTCTGTATATATGGCACAGTCCAGAGGCTGAAGGGAAAGAGGAGAAGGGAAACACATCCCAGCAATGACTGGAATGCAACAGCTATGCAAAACAAAACTCCTGGGAAAACCAAGCTGAGTCTTGGATTGTGGTTCAAGGAACAAGCCATGGGATAAAGAGCTTTTCCCTTCCAGGCCATCGGCTAGCACCCAGCCCAGGTTAGGAGTTA
Source organism: Peromyscus attwateri (assembly GCA_902168425.1). Lineage (NCBI taxonomy): Eukaryota > Metazoa > Chordata > Mammalia > Rodentia > Cricetidae > Peromyscus > Peromyscus attwateri. Next base: position 8,398 of record CABHPP010120877.1, on the reverse strand, counting down.
GCAATGTGTTTCAGATGTCATTGTGAGAGGAGTGGCTGGGGCCAGCCTAGCCTTCTAGTAATCCTGAGAAGAATCGCCTGCCACAATAGGTAACCTTAGTAGCCGCTTCACAGAACTAGTGAGAAGGGAGCTCGGAATTATGATACCTGCTCAATCCCAGCCATGTGAGGGAGTCAACCCAGAAGGTTCCTGAAGTAATATGGAAAATTTCTCTTAGTTTCTGGATAGGCCAAGGCTTCCCAAGCTTGTTCTTTGACCACCTGCCTCTGAGTCATCTTGGAATCTTGTTACCCACTCACACTGCTAAAGTCCACCTTAGACCAAGTGAGTGTTTCTTCAGAATGGGGTCTTGGATTATGAGGACTATGGGGGATCTGAGTGCTATGGGAGTCCGAGGTCAATGGGAGTCTGAGCACTATGGGGGACTGAGGACCATGGGAGTCTGAGGACCATGGGCGTCTGAGGACCATGGGAGTCTGAGCACTATGGGAGTCTGAGGACTATGGGAGTCCAAGGACCATGGGAAACTGTGGTGATATTGTGTTCTCCAAAGTATTGTGTACGCTAATAAACTTATCTGGGGTCAGAGAACAGGACAGCCACAATATTAAACATGAGGATAAGCAGTGGTAGCACACGCCTTTAATTCTAGCATTCCAGAGGCAGAAATCCATCTGTTCAAGGATACAGCCAAGCATGGTGACTCACGCATTTAATCCCAGAAAGCGCGCCTTTAATCCCAGGGAGTGGTGGTAGAAAGCAGAAAGGTATATAAGGCGTGAGGACCAGAAACTAGCAGCATTTGGCTGGTTAAGCATTCAGGCTTTTGAGCAGCAGTTCAGCTGAGACCCATTCTGAATGAGGACTCAGAGGCCAGGATCCAGCGAGGTGAGGTAGCTGTGGCTTGTTCTGGTTCTCTGATCTTCCAGTGTTCACCCCAATACCTGGCTCAGGTTTGATTTTATTAATAAGACTCTTTAAGATTCTTGCTACAGGAAACTGAGCACTATGGGAGTCTGAGGACCATGGGGGTCTGAGGACTGTGGGAGTCTGAGCACTATGGGGGACTGAGTGCTATCAGGGTCTGAATGCTATGGGAGTCTGAAGACTATGGGAGTCCGAGAACTATGGGAATCTAAGGACTATGGGAATCTAAGGACTATGGGAGTCTGAGCACTATGTATGAGAATCTGAACCCTATGAGAATCTGAGGACTATGGGAGTCTAAGGACTGTGGGAATCTGAGCACTATGGGAGTCTGAGCACTATGGGGGTCTGAGCACTATGGGGGTCTGAGTGCTAGGGTGGTCTGAGGACCATGGAAGCAGAGCTGCTATGTGCAGAGCCATTCTCTCCGTGGTGGGGGAGGGCATCCATATCACCTAGAGGGCTTGGTCAAACACGCCTACCTTACTGTGTCTCAGTGTAACTGGCCTGACAGGAATGAAGACATTCTAAACAGACACTCCTTCCCTTCATTTTGGTCATCAGACCATTAAAACAATGTATTCCAAGAAACTAGAATCTATCCCACCCCACCACGCCTCCCAGGAATCTCCTGTATAGAGAAGGGAAGTCTAAAGCCTGGTATAGCCCGAGGGGAAACTTTCTCTCAGAAAGAGATTTACAAATTGTTTGAACACCTTATGGAGGCGGCAACGGGTCAGTGTTGGTTGGGACTGTATCTTGACTGGGTCCACTTACCTATAATAATCCTGGCCTTCTACTCCAGAGTTTCCGATTCAGTACCTAGGGTAAGGTCTGAGGACCCACATTTCTGAGGAGTTCCCAGGACCTAACATTGACCCAGGAACACACTTGGAAAACACTTGATTTAAAACGCTTCTCTTTACCGGGTAATGTCTTAAACACTAACATCCTACCTGCTCACAGGCATCATGGAGTTGGCTCCCACCACCCTGTTACTCAGAGGACTAACAATCATGACCTCTCTCTCACCTTGTTAAATAACTTGTCATTTTAAATGGACAACGCCCGAGGGGATTTCACCTTGCCAGGGTGAAATGGTGTATATTGTTCTGGTTCGAAATGTTTACATTGTATCAGCCCTGTCCTCCTGTTTGGCAGTGACAGCAACCCGTCGTCGTGTGACTTCCAGCTTCAGAAACAAAAACCCGGCCCTTCCTTTGCTTGCCCTAAGAGATAGTGTGCAAATAAAAAGAAAATGCTTACGAAGAAAGAGGAACCTGTGGATATTCTGAAATCTAGAAAGTGTTATTTTGGGGAGGCTTTCTGGGACAGGATGTCCCCACATCAGCTAGAGGAAGCCAAGCCTTTGATAAACACTATTTTGCCCTGCACAGATCAAAGGGAGCCATTTATTCAAGGAAGGGATGGAAGTATTTGATGAGGTCCTTCTGCAGACACCCTGTAAACAGGATAAACCCTATCAGTGAAAGCTTAACCCACAGCCAGGCCAGATCCCCAGGAACAATGGAGCAAGCAGAACCGTGGGTGGCAAGGAAAGAGGTTCTGTCCTGACAAGATTTTTTCTGCCAAGGAATGGCCGTAAACAGGATTAGTCCTAATGAGATTATCAACTCAGGACCAGCAGGCCAGGGATGGAGACTCCAATGTTCTATAACGAAAAGACATAGAAATAGCTTGTAGGGTGAGAGGATTGCAATGTAAGAGGTAAGGATTTTCCTACCCAACTTCCTTCTAGTCAGGATGGCATTGCACCTTAGATAAGTGGTTCTCAACCTGTGGGTCTTGACCCCTTTGGGGATTGCATAACAGCCATTTTACATTATGATTCATAACAGTTAGCAGCATTGCAGCTATGAAGTAGCAAAGACATAATTTTATGCCTGGGGGTCACCACAACATGAGGAAGTGTATTTAAGGGTTGCAGCATTAGGAAGGCTGCCAGCCACTGCCATCGGTGAAAAGATGTCACAACTATTGCCTGGTGGAAGTGGGAGAACCAGAGCCTTATAGCACTCCATCAGGGCCACTGCAAAGCCTGGACACACCTTGTTTCAACAAGGTGGGAGCGAGTTGCTTCCCATTTCATCTGCGGCTACAGAGGAGCAGCCTCAAGTAACCAGTGACAATTCTATGCACCGAGACACTGTGGAGTTTTTCCGTAGCTTCTGGGGCTGATCATTTTGCTGCCTCTTTCCAGAAACTCAAGGATGATCTAGTTCCTATTTTGTTCCCAGAGCCATGGATGAGACAGGGACAGGCAGCCTCTCTGATGTATACACTCAACACATTCCTCCTCAGAAAGCCAATTGTTTGAAAGATGTCAGGCTATATATTTCCAGTTTTCCAGAGGCGGATTCTGTATGAGGAGTGACTGTCTTTGTTGCATTGGCTGGAATTTGGAATTCTGCCTTCACTCTTCTATGGCTTTGTGATTTGGGCAAATCATCTGACCTCTATGTGCCTCAGACCTCTCATTTGTAAAATGGGGGTAATAACCCTCAGGACATGTCTCTTAGGATTCTTATGAGTCAAATGAGTCACTGTTCGTTGTAGGATTTGGAAGAGTGCCTGGCATGTGGTAAATATCTACGTGTCCGTGAAATCAATCAATCAATCAATGGATCCCTGTTAGTCTCGGTGTTGGGGCAGAGCCAGGATGTTGGGAAGGATAATGCAGATAGTGCGCTATCTGTGTAGTAAGGGTATAAAATTTTGCTGTTAATGTTTTTATGACTCTTATTTTTACATTTTAAACTAACTTTTAAAATTAGAGCACAAAGTGATGTCTTTGACATCCTCACACTTCTTACTTGTCCCCTCCCCCACTGCTCTCTCGACTGTCTCCACCAGCTGGTTCTGTTTCTTCCTTCAGTTAATCCCAACTTCTGCTTTCTTTCTTAGGGTTCCCCCCACCCCACCCCCCCGAGACAGGGGTTCTCTGTGTAGTTTTGGAGCCTGTCCTGGAAGACACTTTGTAGACCAGGCTGGACTCCAACTCACAGAGATCCACCTGCCTCTGCCTCCTGAGTGCTGGGATTAAAGGCGTGCGCCACCACTGCCCAGCCTAACTTCTGCTTGCTTAATACAAACATTCCATTCGTGTTTCTATTTCTCACCTCCCTTATAATCTCTTCTTCCGCCCTTACTCCTTTCTAGTTTATTGAACATTTATCCAAACTATTTTAAGTTTAAATGCATAACACACACACACACACACACACACACACACACACACACACACACACACTTTCAAACCTTGGTCCCACCTATAAGAGAAAACATTTTGGCTTTCTGCATCTGGCTTATTTTGCCCAGCACAATTCTTTTCAGTTGCATTCATTTTTATCGCAAATGTCATGATTTTACTTTTCTTCATGGTTGTACAAAATTCCATTCTGTCTATCTACCACATTCTTTATATCCACTCATCTGTTGATGGGCATGGAGGCAGTTCTATTCCCTGGCTAGTGTGAATAGTACAGCAGCAAACAAGTGGGTGCAACTATCTCTGTGGCAGAACTTGGAGTCCTTTGGGTACTGAAGAGCCAGCCAGCCTCCAATCTTAGGCTTGAAGGCCATCTTGTAGAAAAGACAAACTAGGTTCATTCCTGTTTATGATTAAACCTCTGTTTCTCAAGGATTGGGCTATGCCCCACCTGTAACCTTAACTACAAATGGTTCCGTACTGCCTGTTCCAGGAATGGCAATCATGCCTTTGTTTCCAAAAGTTGTTCATAATCATCTTGCAACCCTACCTTTGTTTTAAAGGTTCTATGACAACCTATGACTACCTTGTTTTGACCTCATGTTGTGTTATGCTCCTGTAACCCCACCCATTTTTGCCTGGTTTAGGAGGGAAATCTCCTACCCCTGAGCCATAAAATCCTTGCTTTCCTCATATCCAATGCTGACCCCTTGAGCCCTGCCTTAAAGGGAGGCAGCCCATGTACACAAATAAAAAAGTTAGCTTTAATGAACTGTTTGCTTTAATTAATTTGGCCAGGGTGATTTGGGTTGATGGTCTTTCTCCTCCCCTCTTTAGGATTAACAGTATATGTTTAGGAGCAGTATAGGCTGACCTTGCGATATTTCTATTTTTAGCTTTCCTGAGGGAACTGCGTACTGATTTCCAGAGTGGCTATGTCAGTTTATAGGGGCCATTAGCAGTGAAAGGGGGTTCCCCACATTCTGACCAACATTTGTCATTATTTGTTTTCTTGATAGCCCTTCTGACTGAGTGAGATGGAATCTCAATAAATGCTACCCCTCTTGTTATCTGGGCCATCCTGTAACGAAACCACAAAGTGGGTATCATTTGCACACTTTGCTGAGAAAAACAGGATCCAGGACTAAAATGCTCAGTGCTATATAGCTTCACTTTAGGTACGGAGCCAGGCTCCAGATTCGAGTCCACCCACTGCAACATGCAACCTCTCCCTGTCAAGGGACATGTTCTTCCACAGGGCAAATGTGATTTAGGAATGACTTAGTGTATCCTCATAAATTACTGGCTGGAAAGTGGTTCATATACCACATATCGCGATTCATAGGACAGCCAGCATGTATATTCACAACCCTTAGAAAATGAAGTTGACACGATTCTCTTTTTAACTGCAGTAAACAATGAGTCTCTCTCCTTCCTAATCCTCTCCACAGAGTCCCACTTCCCCAACTGTTAGCTAATATTCCAGAAATGATCTGTGTAAGTGTGTTCTTAGAACTAATATATAGGCACCTTACCATAATCAGTATACTTTGGGCTACCTTCCTTTGATTATTTAACACTTATCCAAGCATTTAAATTCAAATGCTCATTTTTTTCTTTTGTTTTCGAACCACCTTGGGAACATCTAGCGGCATATTTCCAGACCAGGGTCCCAATCTGCACCAGCGGAGCCCATGGCTGCCCCACGCCTGATGCCCTAATCCAAGGAGCAGCTCTTAGAGCCTCCATGGTCAGAGGGGGTCTGTGGCTGCAATGACTGTCTTTGCACCTCTCAGGACTGCCTCTTCAAACAAGGACCTCAGTGTTTTACATGAAGTTCCCACTCGCACCTACGCTTTCTAAACTTTCTTTCTATTATCACCTACCCCATCCCCACACACTTACAGCCCATCCTTTGGCCGGACCCTAAGGGAACATTCCTATATATTCTTACTTCTCGCAGGATAGAGCGGGAGAGTGGGTTGACACATACCGTTGACTCATTTTGACTGCTGAATGCTCTGGCAGGCAGCCCCACAGGTGACCTACTTCCTCCTGTGCCTTTGGCAGACCAAGGAAACAATGCTCAGAAAAGACCAGTAACTTTCCCTAAAGTTCATTGACTGCCAGCATCAGAGACAACATTGTCTGATGAAGACAAGTAGGGCCAAGTTTATAAGGTACAAGGTTATACGCAGGGGTAGAGATGACAGTGAGCCTGGAATCACATTGGAGGTGATACTGAAGACATGTACGCTAGTTTTCAGCCCACCTCTCAAGATGCAAGATATGCCTCTGTCTCAGGAGGATGCTTCTTTCAGAGATAATCTATGTATTTGTAAATGTTTTTTTTAAAAATACATAAAAACATCATATTGTCATAGTGACATTAGCTTCACTGCCCACCTCCCCAGTGTGCAGAGGAGGGAAGGGAGGCAGAAAGGGAGCCACTCGCCACAGAACCTTCTGGATGTCTGCCGGAAGTCCTGCCAGGGTCACTCTGTTGCATTTCTATTCAGTATTATTACAGAGATCTCATTGTTAAAGAACATGTTCTTTGAGTTTCCTGCTTATGGCTAAGCTGAAAAAAATATGGGCTGGGTTTGGTTTTTGTCTTTTTTTTTTTTTTTTTTCTTTTTTTTTTTTTTTTTCCAACCTTCAGCTTTTTTGACCTTAAAAAAAAAAAAAGTACACGAAAGCCCAACTGATCTAAAAAGCAGCCTGTTTGCAACCCGATAGGAGACCTGGAATGTCACCAGCTAGGCAGAGGTGTAGGGTTCTCTGAACACCTTTCAACAGTTTTTTCCAAGTGGCGACTGGTTCATTTCCATTGAATCACCTGAAGATGCTGCGTGAGCAGTACATTTCCTAAGCTGGTGGTAGTCACCTGCCTCAGCAGTGGAAAAGGGAGCCTAGAAAGTCTTCTCTATAGTTAACTTAATACTTAACGTCCTTTGCATTGAGATACACGCACAATTAAAGTTGAGATTGGATCATGTGCCATGCTCAGAGGTCATAGTTCTTATTAAAATAGATGTTTGAAGGCCCAGATAACATCTGGCACCACTTTCTGTTTTAACATTTATGTATAAAGATAACAGTTGCCAGGCATGTTAACCAACTCTGGACAGTATGTTAGCATTGTTCTCAGAGACTGCACTGTCCATGTGCTTAGAAAAGATTTATGGTCTAGTGTTTGGCCAGAACCCTTACGCCTTTTGTTTGAGTAGACACAGCCAGTGTCTGGCTGTAGGAAAATACTGTACAAAAGGCACAGGTGGAATGCTGGCCCCTTCCAAGCCCAAATGGGAGAATTATGTGATTTAGATTGTGGAGTAATGACTAATCTCAGAGGCTTTGGAAACTGCTGCCTCTCATCCTTTCTACCCTCCCTTTCTGATTCTGTTAAGGAGGGAGAGAATGCTAGGTAAATGTGACGAGTTTCATGCAGCCTGGCTGTTAAAGTCCTGTCTTAATACCTAGGACTAAGGAGCTGCTAAGTATATTGTCAAATAGATCTTGTCTTTGAGAAGAGCAGAGCTTGTGTTTCCTCCCCTTAATTTAAACATTTATTTACTTTATTTTTAAAGTTATGTGTTTGTGGGTATATCTGTGCATCTGAGTGCAGGTGCCTGCTGAGGGATGCTGGATCCTCTGATGCTGGAATTACAGGTAGTTGTGGGACTCCCGAGATGGTGCAAAGAACTGAATTCAGGTCCTCTGCAATAACACCTGCTCTTAACTTCTGAGCCATCTTTCTATCATCATTCCATTGATTTAATGTCCTACTATCTAACTGCAATAGCATTTCCTAGTAGCTACCCTCAACAGTCCAATCCCAGATGGCTGGAACCCCCTGTTCTCCATGTGACCAGTCCCTCCAAAGTGGGGTCAAGTCCTCTCACAACCCTCTGCCTCCCAAGGCAAGGGAGCATTAGGCAAAGTTCGGTCCACGTCTTCCCTCTTTGTGGCATCTCTGATGATGCTGTCTTCCTCCTTGTCTCCTGACCTCCTGTCATCCGGGTATGGCCTTTCCATCCAGAGCCCTAGCTGACCAGCTAAGGCTATTCTTACCACACTTGACTGGGCCACAGGTATAGATACTTACTACCTTTAGGTCCACGCTTGTTGATGGGCTCAAATCACCATATCTTCCTCAACATTGCCCTCCTTGACCAGTTTTATTATTTTTTTATTTTTTTAAATTTTATTTCATGTACATTGATGTGAGGGTGTCAGATT
>CABHPP010120875.1:0-45071 GCA_902168425.1 Peromyscus attwateri | reverse complement strand
AACCTTCTCAGTTCAGAGTCTTCCTTTCCCACAGGGCTATGCAAATTCCCATGGGTTTCTGTGGTGCCATTGCACTAGGGGGAGGTCATGGTGTAGAGGTACTCACAGACAGACAGATAATAATAGATGATAGATGTTCATCTCAGCTTTGCCCTCCATGTTGGCCCCCTCATCTTGTCCCATATTTCCAGCCACAGAACTTCTTGGCTCTCTATGCCATATCGGTGCCATGTTTTATTGCTCAGTAAACACAACCTCTTTCCTTCTCATAGTGAAGAAATACACAAGGCTGCTCAGCCCCATCTGTCATCTCTGTTCCTTTCCCCTAACAAGCAGTTTGGTGGCTTGATGGCAGAGTAGGCGAGTGGCTGTAAGAAACCAATTTAAACTACTAGGATTGGAGGTTTTGAAGAGGGTACAGAGCTACACTGTGATGAATATAAAAACCAACCCACCCTTGCTAAGGAAAGCCCCTCAAGAGAGCTTTTACCAAGGTCAGAACTAACTCTTAGAATCACTGTGCTCCATGGAGGAATTTTGAGGTCAAACTCTATCCCAAGGATGTTATATAGCAATGAAACATTTTATCCTATAGAAAAGCTCATTAAGAATTAGAATGTTTTCAAGGGAGGTGAAACATTGCATTCTGAAAAGATATTCTGAATGAAGGCTCTTTATTATTCAGGAAGAACACGATTCAGAAGGTTCAGAAAGTACCTGAAACTGATCAGAAGCACTAGGTCCTTCCCTCCCCAAGTTTATACAAATAGTTAGGAATACTGAGAGATACTCTCAGACAAGTCCAGCTTCCTGGAAGATGTTCATACCAACTGAGCTGCCTGGAAGAGACACTCTCCAACTTACTGAGCTGCATGAATGCTAAGCTCCAGAATTTCAGCTTTCATGAGCAATCACCCATCATGGGCAAGCTTTTGGTGATGCAGCTGTCTTTGAGTCATTTCTACTCCTGTAGTAACCTCTCACTCTTACTCCTGAGAATAACCCCACTAAAACTCATTGTCTTACCAAACTGGACTTGGGTGTTATCCTTAGAGCAGTCTGTCATTAGTTCCCTATCTAAGGTGAGTAGACATTTTGTTACATCTCCTGAAAAAAAAAAAAAAAAAAAACAGAAGAGGGTTGGTCCCTCTGTAAGGCTAGATTTATCTTTGCTTTGTCATCCTTGCCTGCTGAATAGGAGACATAAAGCCTTTCATCAGACCCAGTCCTCAATTAAGCTATCTTTACTCCACCCCCTTCAGAGCTGTCCATCATAGGACAATTGTGAAACATAAAACAAAAGCAATGTCCATAAGGAAATATGGCTTTCTTCTTTCCCAAAGAGACTGCAGACTCAGGCTAGGGAAAGGAAGGGAGCTACAAGGTTAGAGAGACTCGGGATTTTTTTTTTTTCATTTTTCTTTATTAAGAAATTTTCTACTCACTCCACATGCTATTCACAGACACCCCTCCTCCCTCCTCCCACCCCCCAGCCCTCTTTCCCAAGCCACCCCACATCCCCACATCTCCCAAACCAAGGTCTCCCATGGGGAGGAGAGACTCGGGATTTTGTATGTAATGGTGAGACCAACAATGCTTTGCCGAGAAATTTTAATTTATCAGGATCGTTCTTATTTTCGCTGTTTTAGAAATTCTCCTTCTCTTTCTGTCCTTCCCCAGTTAGTTTGATTCTGAGGAGTGTGAGACACAAAGGAGAAAAAGAATGAACTTGAAATCTGGGTATTACTTTCTAAATACCCCTCCCAAGCCATCAGGGAAAAAAAGGGAAGAACAGATTAAACTGGACATTTCTTTCTGAGAAAATGTGGACATAAGAGACTGAATAAAAAAGACCTGTGATGCAGTGACATTTACCAGAAGCTATTTGCTCTTAACTGATGACCAGGCACTGGAGGTAACTGAACTCAGAAAGTCATAGGGGTCACCACCATGTCAACATCTTCGGCAGCTGAGCACTGAGTCACACAGCCAAGAGCTGAACCAATGCTCAGAGCCTGGACTAAGGCATTCTGAGTGGCACAAATATAAAGCCAAATAAACTTTGCCAGCCTTTCAAATATTTGAAGTTTAAAAAACTCAGAGAAATAAGGTTCTATCAAAGAATGCTTCACACACATACACATGAGCATGTATGCATGCATGCATATGTATGTATATAGTGTGTGCATACACATGTGTATGTACATGTATGTATGTGCGCATGCATGTAAAAATCAGTGGTCAGGTCAGGTGGTGGTGGTGCACACCTTAAATCCCAGCACTTGGGAGGCAGAGGCAGGTGGATCTCTGTGAGTTTGAGGCCAGCCTTGTCTGCAGAGTGAGTTCTATGACAGCCAGGGCTACACAGAGAAATCCTGTCTCAAAAAAAAAAAAAAAATCAGAGGTCAGTGTCAAGTGTCTTCCTCAACCATACTCCATATGTAAATTAATTTTTTTGAAACCAGGTCTCTCACTGAACCTGGAACTCATCAATTCAGCTGGACTGACTGGCCAGGATCCTTCTTTCTCCACCTTTCCAGTCCAGGGATTACTGGGGCACAACACTGTGCCCAGCATTTTTACATGGCTACTGGGAGTTGAACCCAGATCACTTTACCAACTGAGCCATCCTGACTCCATTTACCAAGCAGGAGGGAAGACTTCACATCCCCTTCCCATGGGATCTCTTGACCCTCGCTAAGTCACTGTAAGCTTATTGGCAGCCTCAGGTCTTTCAAAAGATTTAACAATGGCTGGCTGGAAGTGGAAGATGTTTTTATTCTGGCCCACAGCAGATTAGAGTCACTGAACCAGAAAAAGGAACCAGGGGACATATATGATCTGAGACAATGCCAATGGAACATTAGAATGTCAGAAAAGCAGTGCAAACCAATTTCTATAAATGTTATTTGTAGGGGCTGGAGAGACTGCTCAACAGCTAAGAGCACTGGCTACTCTTCCAGAGGATCTCATTCAGTTCCGAGCACCTATATGGTGGCTCTCCAACACCTGTAGTCCCATCAGGTGATCTGATGTCTTTTTCTGGCCTTCGTAGGCAGCACATGGCATGCATGTGGCACACAAACATCGATGCAGCAAAACACCCATGCACATCATTTTTAAGGTATATGTAATTTTAAGAACCATATAACACTTCTATGGGACTATATAATCCTGTGAGTCAATTGCTCGTTACATACTCCCAGAAGGAATTGGGGATGTCTCATCTGGGAAAAAAAAAGTAAATAATAATCCATAGGAAAAAGAAATCCACCAAGAGAGTGGAAAGCCCAAATAGTCAAAACAGAAGCATTGAGTAAAAGTTCCAGGAAAGGAGATTCTAGTGGGACCTAAGATCAAATGCTTTAACGGCTGTCAAATGAAATAGGCCACCCTGACAGCATGCATCTTAAAAGGCTGAAAAGCACCACTGTGTGAGTCAAATCTGAAGATTTCAGTGCTGAAGTTCAACTGCATTACTCAGCTTCTCAGCCCCTCTCACCACACCAGCAAACTATGGGTAATAATTGTACATCCCACTGCATTTACACACACGTTCAAGGATTCAACCAAACACCCACCAGAAACATCCATGAAAAGAAAACTGTTCTGAACACATACAGACTTTCTGTCAACATTCCTTAGCAATGCAGTACAACAACTATTGAAATAGTATTTATGTCTTATTAGATGTTGTATAAGTGGTCTAAAGAGGATATATGATGCCCCAGAAGATGTGTATAGGTTATAATTCTAATCCTATATCATTTTTATATGAGACTTGAATATATACTGATGTGACTAGAGATGGCAACAGGGATCCTAGGATTTATCCCCCATGGACACAGAGAATGCACTTCCCCAGAATACTGAAGGATTAACAAAATAATACAAAATAAAAATGACACAAAATAATTTCAAGTATTTCCATAGTTTCTCCCTTGCAAAGACTTGCAAAAACAGAAGTTGTTTTTAGTGTGACTTTGATAGTATTAATGTGCGTAAAGTAGAAGCTGTCAATTACAATTAGAGAAGATAACGTTGGAAAACATGATGTAAAATCCAAATGAATCCTAGGCAGACAATGGCTTTACATCTGACAGCTGCAAAAAGATGACGTTAATGTCGACTATGGGCTTGAGAATCCCAAAACATGCATATCATTCACTGTGCCACTTCACCCTACTCCTATGATGTGGAGCCACGTTGCCCAACACAATAACCAGACAGATCAATAAAGTTAAAACAAGAATCCCCACAGGAGGTGACGCAGGGGGAGAAAAGCCCATCAAATTGGATTATGACATGAAGGGCCTCTGTGTGAGTGTTGAAAATATCTGTAAGTGATTTTATATGACCTAAAGCTGAGTACCAAGAGCCAGTGATTACATAAATAATGGAGCAGGAAGACAGCGCAGAGTATTTAAGGTTACTCCAGACAATGATGAAGTATAAGGTTGTCGTTGCAATGAGAGCATCTAACCCAATTCTATAAGGAATTGATTAGCCGATCTTTTGATTTACTTGGAACATTTGGCCGAACGGCTCTCAGAACGATAAATACAACTGTCTCTACTGGAGACTTGCAGGTAAGCTCTAGCTCTAATGAAATAAGAGCTCACAACACATTTCACAGCCTGTGATTTTGGTATTAGGGATCATCTTTGTTAGGCAGCTAGTAAAAACACGCTTCCTGGATTAGTACAGGAGAGCAAAAACTAATCCATTTAGAAGTTTTCACTGGTAACGCATAAACTCATAAACAAGTCATTGTTACAAATGGCTCTACACAGGATGCAAAAGTCCTGCAAAGAAAATAGAACTTTAGCCTTTTCAAAGTGGGAAAATCTCCTCACAATGAGAACCTCTTTACCCAGTCAGCAGCTCAACTAATATCCTGGAAACTGAGCAAAGGCTCTCAAGGGTCCACATACTGTGTTTGTTTATGAAATTGTCGTGTTATTCTGAACAAAAACCTCATTTGCCCCCACTCCTTCCCAGTCCATCCCCACAGCCTTTCTGCTCACAGCAGGGCCAGGGAGCTCCTCCCTCAATTCCCATTCTGTCTGCTTCACTTTGGCTGACACAGCAAATGCACTCCAAAGAGCCAGACAACAGAGTGGGAGTCATAGCCTTGAAACAAAGGAGGGTCATTGATAATTTATTTACTTGTTTATTTATTTCCAGTTCTCTCTTTCTGGTGGTCAGAGAGTTCAATGACCAGGTCCTGGGATAGGCACTGGAACAAATCCATTTACAATACCCTCTGGGACAACAGGGCAGTGGATAATTAGTAATAAGCCTTTGTGAAGAACAAACCCTGAGAGGAAGCTGCTGGAATTGTACAAAACTCTGCTACAGACAGGTAGGATGGCCTAAGAGAAGTACAACACCTTGGCTCTGGTGCCCAAGTGTCACTCGGGATCCTGCTCCAATCAATGTTGTCATCTACGCCTTTCAGAGGTGATGTAATTGTATTTTGACATGGATCAAAGGTCATGGCTAAAAAATAAATGCATGAAAGAAGCTTGGGAAATTATCTTGTGTACTGGAAGATTTTAGGTAATAGAATTCAGGCTGTTAATTAGATTAAGCTTCGCCAAAAAATGATGTTCACCATAGACAAAAACATTCATGTCTGTGATTGTTTGACGTTGAAGTATTTGGTAAATGGAATTTGCTACTGCCCTTCCCGGGGGTTGGTGGGAGTGTCAGAGCCCATGATAAGCTCCTAGTGCTTGGCAGAATAGGAGATTTGCTTCTCAGTGTGACACACACAGTCATTTATTACCAAGCCCAGCACACTGTTCATGCTGCATCAGTTCCTTGCCACTTTCAAATCCTTTCTTCAAGTCACACTTGTTTAGAAGCAGTTCTAAACAAGTAATTATTTATTCAATAGAGGGCAGTATCTCATTTATTTACCTAAACAATCTTGTAAGCTAGGCAGAGTGAATACTATCCTTATGCCCAGAGCAGGGACACAGTGCTCCACTAAGGCATTAGAATTTGATTCTTGCAAAGAATGGAGATTCCACAGAAGGCATGAAAATTCAAAAGGCCTTTTATTGGAATCGATGTGTTCTGGGTTTAGTTTGGGAAGAAGGCTTTGCAGGCACTAGAGGAGGTGAAGTGTGGTAGGAGATTGACGGGAGACACCAAGGACACGGTAATGATCCAAGAAGAAACCGTAAGAGTCTAAATGACTCCTGCGGTGATGGGACTGGGGGCTAGGAAATTGATCTGGAAGGCTTTCTGAAAGTAAAGAATGGAGGGCTCGGGGACTAATTTAAAAAGGGAGAAGAAGGCTCCAAGAGGGGACCAGCCATTCTGGCTCACCTGATAGTAACAGTCATGTCATTAACTGAAATGGGAAGTCTGGGAAGGGCAAGTTTGTGGGGGGAAGGTAAACACTTCTTCATGCTTTGTTTGAAGTGAGATGCTACCAGGCACTTAGCTCCTGAGTCTGGGAACCTTAGCTCCCTGTGTAGAAACATCAAAAATGAATTAATATAAAGTTTCCATTTTACACCATTTACATCCTGCCCTTTCACATTCACCTGACTCATCAAAGACTGTAAGTGCTAATAACTTCTTAACACCAATTTAGAAGTAGCTGTGAGATAACAGAATAAGGCAAGTGTTGTGCAGTGAACTGAATAAATCGGCACAGCCTTCGTGGAGGGGGATCAGCAGAACGAGTCTCAGTTTAAAACACGCCTCTAGGTTTAGCAGGCTTTCCTTCTATTTATTTCTTTTTTAGTATCATCTCATGATTTTGTTGTCTACATAACAAGATCAGCTTGTGACTAGATGACCTGGCCATGGTCTTATCACCTTCCAGTTGGAAATCCTTGCATCCTCAATAGCAGAACTCTCGAAGTTTGCAGCCAGACTCATCACATTCAGCCTCAGCACAATCATCTCAGTAGTTTTCACCTTTTTGCAGAAAACAAACTTGGTCTGCCACAGAAGCTTCTCTGACCCCTGTCAGCTACTCCTGAACATGAGGCCTTTCCTGGAGTGGTTAATGTACCTAGTGTCACCCTATTGGAGAAAACTGGTTTTCCCTCATCCAGTAGGAGTAAGTGTCATTTCAATCGTTAACCTTTACCCTAGTTTCATTCATTCATTATTTTAAAATATATGTAACAAAATAAAGTATAAGATAAAACAAAAACTCTCACTTCAGAATTGGACCAGACAAACCAACAGAAGGAAAAGAGGCCACGAAAACACACAAGAGTCAGACACCCACTCATTTGCTCACTCGGGAATTCCATTAAAAACTCTAAACTGGAAGCCATAATATATATGCAGAGGATCTGGTGCAGATCTGTGTAGGCCCTGTGCATACTACTTCAGTATCTATGAGTTCATATGTGCTTCACACATGTTGATTTAGAGAACCATATCTTCTTGGTGTCCTCCAACCCTCTGGCTTTTATATTCTTTCTGTCTCTTCTTCTGCAGGGTTTCCTGAGCCCTGAGGGGAGGCATTTGATGGAGGCTTTATATTTTTTTAATGAGGAGAATTATGTGTAAACAAATCAGTCTTCCAAGGACACACATCAAAATATTAATGGTGGTTATGATCTATGGATTTTGGAATTTTTTACATTACCTATATGGCTTTAAATTTAAAAACAAACATTTACATTCCTTTCAGTTGGTACAAAGTGGGAGAGATGGTCACACATAAAATAGCTACAAGCCAGGAACTAAAATGAAAGGTGCTCTGTAGAAGTACAAAGTATGACATAAAAAATGAAGAAGAGAATAATCCCATCTAACTAGAAACACCTGGAATGATGGGAGGTTAGGAAGCTCTGAATGGTAAGAGAAGAAGCTCCAAGACAGGGGAGCAGAGATGTACAGGGAATGCTTGAGGAAAGGCAAGATCTCTCATGCAGCTTGAACAAGGAGATGATGGGAAAAGTCTGGGGCTTCCTATTGGAGGAGTCAGAGTGTCATAATGGGAACCTCATGGCAACCTCCTGAGCACCACTGGAGAAAGAGTGATAAGCACTGAAGATGTATTTTAGGCAGGCTTTCAGAACTGGAGGGAATGAAGACAAAAGACTAGGACATGACAGGGAAAACATAAGCCAAATGAGACCAGCCAAAACAACGATGCATCTGGATATATTGTAGGTACCAGAGAATATGAGCTTTTCAGCACCCACATTGAAGGGAAGATGGAGCAAGACAAACAGAAAACAAAAAGCAGATTGAAGATGAGAAGCCATGGAGGTAAAAAGAAAACCATGAAAAGACGATACAAGGATGCCATGGGAAGAGACAAAGTGAACCCAGAGTGGCAGAAGAGTTGATGAAACGTTCTAGTGACAAAGAGAAGGCTATGGAGGCCAGGAGAGAATAGATAGGAGGAGAGGTACAGAAAGGGAGATAAAAGACCAAGAAGTTGTGGCACACAGGGCTTCTGAATTTCCATTTTGGGACGTAGGAACAGTTCTAGCTTGTCTAGGATCAATCAATACCACTATTAACAGGCATCAACATGGGCCAATTTTGACCCCTAAATGATTTTAGAAACTTGGCATCACTAGAGGGAGCAATATAGAGACTAGCTCTACTGGGTACTCTCTTCTCAAGCCTTTTCCTTTTCCACATCTCTCTTCCTTCTACTCCATTCTACAGTTCTCAAGCACACTGCCTCAATTGAATCTACCAGGCTGGGCTGACTCCCCAGGGAAGACCTTGCCTTGGAAGAGGTGGGAATGGGGAGTGAATTGGGGGGAAGGCTGGGAGGACAGGGGAATCCATGGCTGATATGTAAAATTAAATTAATTATAAAATAAAAATATTTTTAAAAATTGGGTTATTTTTTTCCAGATTTTAGCTACTGAATTTCATATAATTTGGTACACAATCACCACCTGACAAACCTACTATAAGTTGAAAATATTAAACAATGGTTAAGTTGAAACATAGTAAAACCTATATATACTCACATACTTACGCTGTTATTTCTTTCTTCACAGTAAGATTGCAGAATGAAAAGGTATATGCATTTCCAATTCTGAGAATTTTTGCCAGTTAGCATAAAAAGCCGTTGTAGTAACTCACAAGACTATCTGGTCAATATGTCTTTTTCATAAGCACTCAGGCACATGCTTTTATCTGTAGTCAATGAAGACTTTTTTAACATTGTACTAATTTTTGCATTATACATTTTCATTTCACAGCTGCAAGATGATATCTTGAGTTTTATTCATCTATCCATTGTGAAACTTGACTGAATCCCAAGTTATTGACTATTTGCATTGTCTGTTTTATGTGTTGGCATACTCCACTCATTTGCTAGTGTGTACTTCTTACTGTGAGTGCTCTCTGATAGCATGACTATTAAGCCCCCTTCCAGCTATTCACAGCTACATTATTCCTTCATTTTAAGGCTTCACTTGTGAGTGGTCATTTCCTGGATGGTGGCTCTGAATGAAGCTTTCTCCAGGCCCCTGAGGATTAGTGGCAATTGAAGTCTGAGCATTCAATGCCAATGCATTAGGAGAGGTACGTGTTTCCTGTTATAAAATCAATGCTCCTGTGACTTTCCCTGCAATGGTACGGTACCACATTAATCTTTTTATTTTACCTAAAACAAAAAGAAACCTTTTCCTTAACAGGTTTTTGTGATTTACCATCTTGCTGTGAGCCCCATGCCTACAGAACAGCCTCACAAGGCAAAGTGATGAAATCTTGGATGCCTTGAAGCAACACAGAAGAGATCTTTAGGAAGTTCAGAGAGTATCTGAGAAAATCAAGGGCTCTAGT
Source organism: Peromyscus attwateri (assembly GCA_902168425.1). Lineage (NCBI taxonomy): Eukaryota > Metazoa > Chordata > Mammalia > Rodentia > Cricetidae > Peromyscus > Peromyscus attwateri. The sequence continues at coordinate 35,276 of CABHPP010120875.1, read as the reverse complement.
ATCCTGGTGGCTTTGAATCAGCTCAGGCTAATGCCAGCACATCCTTTTCAAATGTTCCCTGCATCAAATATCTATTGTTTTGTGTCTATGCCTTTTGTTTTCCCAGTGAAAAGATAAGTTCACTTGTCATTTTTCATTTTGCTTTTCAGGAGTCCCAGTGTTTTCTTGGACACAGAACAAGGCCATTTGGCATCTCTCCCTGTGAGTAATGATCTATTTATGGATCTGTTTCTCTGGCACATTTTTGCTGACATAGTTCTCCAGGCACAGGAAGAAAAAAAAATGACAAAAGTTAGGCCACATGACATCTGAACGTTGCAAATGGGCTGAAGGAGTAGATGATGCCCTCAGTCAGCAAATGTCTTGTTTATTTTTAATTGACAATAATTGTATGCATGTATAGAATACAGAATGAGATTTCAATAAATGTATACCATGTGTCATGGCTTCTTTGAGCCTCATGTATGTTAAGCTGGTTCCATGTACCATTATGGTGAAATTTGAGGACAATTAGCAAGACTCACCTGAGCTAAAGCATTCCTCCCAATAACAAAGATGTTGAAGATCCTAATAATATTCATGAAGGGGAAACTTGGGAAAAGGAGCATGACAGTCATCAAAGAGGTCAGAAGAAAGAGGGACTGAATCTGCTCAGGATAAGGAGGGGTATGCAAGACAAGCTACAGTCACAGACGTATTTGGGGACAAGGTTCATCTACAGCATGTAAATTACTATAAATGAGTGCTCTTAAGAACATTTTTAAATACTTAGTTTATTTTAACTTACATGTATATATCTGTCTATGTATACACACATATGTGTAAACAGATATGAGCCTAGTGTCTAGAGAGGGTGTCTGATGACCTGGAACTGGAGTTACAGAACGTTGTGAGCCATCTGACATGGGTACTGAGAATCAAACTCAAGTCCTCTGAAAGAGCAACAAGTGATCTTAACCACTGAACCATCTCTCCAGCCCCAAACAGCACTTGCTGTTTAGAAGCACAAAGGCTGAGGACTCACGTGAGTCAAACCTGAGGGTGGATTTCTGGGAACTACAAAGGGGAGAGGAAAAACTGAAATGACATCATTGTAGGAAGACAATGGAGACTACTGGAGCTGATGAAGGAATGGTGTGTTCCTGATATAAGAGGCATCACAATGAGGCAGAATAGGGATTGAGAATAGGTATTCACAAGCTGGTGATGAGACAAGTTATTTGACATGATGCTTATAGACACCTTTGACATCCTTTATACCAATCTCATGTCTCCGTGGGGAGATGATGGCTCAGGTGGACTTTTCAATTGCAACTAATTCTGAATAAGAGTAATTGGACATCATGATAGGAACATGAGAGCTCACTGTAGTCAGGAAGGAATACTGCAAGGACACCATAGGCAGAAGGAGCCAAAATCCCTTCATCTAAGAATGCTGAAATAATTTAAAGGACTAAGTGTATGCATCGGGAGGAAGGCTACCTCAGAGTAAAATTCTGAGAAGACTATAAATGCTTCTGTTGGAGGGAGGCCTTATTTAGAGATCACAACATGACTGGAGATGGGTATTCAATAAGTCCCATGTTTAAGTTAATATTCTAAAAGGGACATATAACTAAGGTGAAGTCATCAAAATAAGTACCATAACTCATCAAATTACTAACAACAAGAATAACCTAAGGATCACAAATATGTTAGAAGAAAAAGGAGTTTTGATGGATTATATAAGAATAAGAGAGATAAAAGAGACCTGAAGCAGGTAATGAACAGGCAAACCAAACTAGAAAATTCTGTTCCCATGGAAGTGGGGAAATACAGGCTTCACCATTGGCTCTCTGTGGGGAGGTGACATGCATTAGGGGTCAGCAGGAAAGGCTGCCTAAAATAGCAAGAGAGTAGACAAAGAAAAGCAAGGCTCAGTGGCCTCATTTGGATTAGGCCTATGAGGCCAATACCGTGTTGAGTCCCATTGCCCTTTGTGGCTCTGAAGTTTCTGCACCTTTGGAGATGTGTTCATACTCTCTGCCCTTTGGATGTGGCCATTGTTATTGGCATCTTAGATCCACTTTCAAAATACTACTGATTTTTTATTTACTCAGTAAATATCAGGCAGTCTTCAGGGTTTGGAGTATGTTATAATGAACAAAATAGACAGAATCCCTCATTTAATGTTTATATTGTAGAAAGAGAGACAGGTCACAAAGAGATGAATGAATAAATTCATAGAAGGAAAGTTGAAGTATTTCTCAGTGCTGATGAGGAAATATGAATCAAAGTAAATTAAAGAGTAGCAGGCTAAATATTTTGGACATTATAAGAGAAGGCCTACCTGATGGCCTTTGAGTAGACAGGTATTTGAGGCAGGAATTGGAAATAAGCAGATTCTTTTTCAGACCGGACATTACTGGTGGATCTACCCAGGAGTGCATGTGAGTATGGTTGGCATATTTGATAAACTTTCTCTGCCTGAGTTGTCAAAATCCTAGACAACCACAGTCCAGACTCAAATGGCTCCTATCTTATGTACATACATTATGACCACTAACATGGGGAAGAATGGAACCCTGGTGATGGGAAGGAGAGGCTAACCTCCACATGTGCCGTAAAAGGAGCCCTCAGCACTGGGTGGGTTTCTAACTCTTATCACTCACCCTTCAGATTCTGTGAGTCTCTGCAAGCCTATGCATATGTGTACATCTAGGTAATCCCCCAATACAACAAAAAATATTGAGACTTACTTAGTGTGTGTATTTAACTGGTAGAGAACAACAGAGTCAATCTTACATTTTAGAAAGCCATATATTACATCAATTCCCAAGCGTTTCCTCCAAAGTAGTATAATACAGAGACAGAGGACTAGATTTTAACTTTTAAAGCAGAGTTTCCATGTATTGGTCATTCCCTCCATCTTCCCATCCTTTTCAAGACTTCTGAATTCTACATTTGAGAGATCTGAGATTTAGAAAGGCAGGGAGATTGGCCCAGCACCACAAAGCTAATGAATGGCACAGCTGAGTCCCTTAACCTAGCAGAGCAGGGAAACAGAATTAGCATGTTTAGAAATCATAATTTTATTTATGCCATATCATGAGCAAAACTTTCCAGATAAGCATAAGGAGGAGTAAATTGTTTGATTAAAGATGGCAGGTCAAATGCATTCATTTTGGATTTCATTTCTTAAGGTTCAACTTGGCAAGAAGCCAAATTGAAAACTAAATCCCTAGTAATACGTTCACAGATGAATACCTTCCCTAGGAAACTTGGGTAACATCTCATTTCGCATCAAGAATGTTGCCTGGCTTCAAAGTATTATGCAAATGTGAGACCCTCAGGCCTTCTAGGAGGAGAATGGGGGAGCAGAGATGAGAAGGGCAGGCTGGGGGGGGGGAATGAGAAGGCAATCTTTGCAGAGGCTCCTGAGTGACATTTACATGCAGCGTGGGTTTCAATTTGGTAGCAACTCATTGCACAAGCTAGTTTTTGTGATTTGAGTCCCACAGTTCCCCTATCTTGATGTGAGGGGTTGTTTTGCAGTCAGATATAGTGGAATCAACACTAGCTTAACAGACTAGAAAACAGTCTGTGATCTGTGCCTTGCCAATCACCAGTGGTGGGACCCTGGACAAGTCACTTAACCTCAAAGGACATCAGCTTTTTTATTTGGAAAGACACAACTGAAATAGACGATGCCTTCCAGCAATTCTGTGAATCAAGAAGAACTGACAGCTGTTGCCATGGATTAAGTTCGAATTTAGTGCCCTCATTATTGTACCTGTTGTTGGCATGTGAACTCTTGGAAAGCCCACAGTTTACTAGGTGGCTTCTATGCAATGCCCAGAAGACATGCATATGCTCGTCTTCACCTGTCCTGAAATGGAAAGCAGCCTTTAGCCTGTTCACACAATTGTAACATTCAGTAAATGTTTATTGGCCAAGAGAGGTTGCTTCTGTTTGAGACTGACAGCTAAAACCAAAGGGTGAAACAACATACAAGGTAAATCCCACTATATAAGAAAAAAGATCAAATATATAAATGTTAATAGACCAAAACTGTTGGCAGGGTGTGCACCAAAGTTTCCAGCGGATTCTCTGAGAGGTTGGGACTGGAGTGTAAAGGATGTTTACTTTCTTCCTTTCTTATACATGCATTTTGTATAGCAACATAATACACAAAGGACTGACTCAATTAATTTTTAAATTGATTAAATATAGTACTCTTATTGGTTCAAACAAGCCTGACAAGAAACTGTCATACATCATATATCATACCACAAGAACAAAACTAAACTAAACTGAACTAAACCTAAAAGGTTTTTCTCAAGTCTTAGAGTTACTGCCTTGCATTTATAGTTCAGGGGAAAAAAAAATCCAGAAATATTCTTTGCAGGGATGATGGCTTCCCCTGTTAATACAAGTATTAATGAAAAGTCCTTTTTTTTTTCTTTTTGTCTTTTTAATTCCTGGGACCCCCAGGAGAGTAGGCTATAGTCTGGTTATCAGAGCAAGTGGATGTATGGGCTTGCCTGGAAGTGATAGCAAGCAAGGCTGGAAGATGAAAATGATGATAAAGTGAGCTTGACTTGTAGAGATGCTGAGCTGAACATCAGTGCTCTCAACCAGACTGTTCTTGTTAATTGTATCTTATTCCACTTGATTATGTATTTCATTGAATTCATATGTTGATGAGGGAGCATTTCTCTGTGCTTCTTATCAAAAAAATCGCAGTAACGGGGCACCCCAGAAACCCTCACCCATCAGCCATGCAAAGACATCCCATCTCCTTACAGCAGAGATGCTCCCATCAACACAGTCACCTTTTCATCAGACTGCCTGTGAGCAATTTTAGAACACTCGATGCCACAATACTGAAAGAAATGGCCATTTCTAATGTAACAGAGGCAGTCTAAGCTCTGTGCTTCCAAGTCACGTCAAAATGTATTACAGTCATACGAAGAGAGTATTTATTTCTTACATGTATGTGTCTCTGCTCCAGGTTGTTACTGATGAATGAAAAAGATATATTTGCCATAGATGAAGGAATACCCGCCAGGATGCAGAGCTGACTCCGTCAGTCAGCAGTGACAAGCCACAGAAGCTCATCCCCTAAGCTTTTCCAGAAAGTGAAAAGGATATGGATGATCTGAAATTCCAAGTCTTGGGCATCAAAAGGAACAGTTGGATGTGCACTGACTTTGGATGTGTTCCAGACTATGAATCTAACTCTACCTCGGGCGGCTGAGTAAGCCAGCTCAACTTTCTATAGCTTGGTTTGCTCAGCTGTAAAGTGAAGAAGTCAGTCACTACACAACAGTGTGCTGTAAACCTACGGTGGTAATACACAGAAAGTCCTCTAGGTAGCCTGGAGGAGCATGCGTGAAGGCATCTCGGAGACTCCAACTTCCCCTCCTTTAGCTCTTTCCCTTTTCCATTCATGCTCTTTCTCCCTTTTCTAATTTCAGAAACGGTCAGTTTCTGTCATTGTACTTGCTGACCTCAATTCTCATGCAGGCCACAGTGCTACAATCCAACGCCAGCCAAGTTGACAGGTGTGGTAATTTTCTCCCACTTCCTAGCTTGAGTGTTCAACGACCTCAAAATTATAAAAGCTGACAAAAAGTGCATGAATGAATTTGTAAACAAAAGGACTTGCCTAGACACTCCTTGCACTTCCCTCCAGCCCTGACACAGATGCACAAAGAACAGGTAGAACTTGTCCTCAGCTCTCGTGTTCGCTCTTTGGCTTTACTCTAACCATTGAATGCAATGTTTACCGGTGAGCAGACCAGCCGGGTCATGATAGTTTGTTAGCAGCAATTGTCTCTAGGTTGGATGAAGTTTGCATGCATTTGCTTTACATGGTGTCGTTGCGTTCCGATGGCAGAGTGGGAAGGCCAGTGACAAATCTTTACTATACTTTGTGAAAAGAGCAAGTGATGAGGCATTGGTGTGAGGCAAAAAAAATAAAAATAAAAAAATTCAAACAGTTCCCAAATAAACCTTAGCAACCAAAATAAACAGTGTCTTAGAGCAGTATTTTTAAATTCATACTTAATACAAAAAAAACCCATAATGATCAAAATATTTAAAACTTAAATGCAGAGGGGAGCTAACACCGCTTGTACAACCCTGCTCCCCTCACATTATCTAATTTCCACTGGATAGGGGCTGGGGTAGAAATCAAGGGAGGGCCTCAGCCTGCAGTCAGACACCTCTCTCTCACCTACAGTAACTAGTAGCCTCAGGAAAATTGTTGCCCTTATGTTTTGGTTCCTCATTTCTAATCACATTTCAAGTGGAAGCCTGATGAGGTAACTCACTGTATGACTCACTACACTTGAAGTTCTAAGGCTATTAAAAAAAAAAAAAAGCTGCATTGTTTAGGATGCCATCAATGACTCAAAGGGGGGAAGATCCATTCATCTGTGTCTGCAATGCAAAATGTTTATTGAACAGTAACTATGAAACAACTGCTAAGCGAGGCACTGAAACAGCACAGAAATGGGAGAGGACAGGAGGTCTGGCCAACCTAAGAATGGAATTCCAGAAAGAGGGAATGTGATGACAGCCAGAGACTTAAAGGTGAAAAAGAAAACACTCACTGTGCGGACTGTGAGGAGTTTACTGTACATAAAACAAATAGGATGAGTGGACACATACACACACATGTATGCATATGCATATACATTATATGGAAGGGGATTATCCATCAAACCCAAATTCCATTCACTGTCCTGCTGCTAACTGGCTAGACAATGGGGCCTCCTTATCCACTGGGATTCTGCTTTAGGACACAACACAAACTTTCCCATGAAAAAAAATAGGCAATTTGCTAGAGAATGTTGTAAACCTCACATGTCGGTGTCTAGAGTTTATATTTCTCAGTACCCACGTAGGGCTATAATTAAGCCATGTAATCGTGTCCCTGAGAGCATTTTTCTAAACAGCTAAGTTCCCATTGCGCAATGCCGGCAAGGCTGAAGCTTACAGGGACCAGACTAGACAAGCAAACTTTCGTCTTCTCCCCGAGGTGTGGGAAGCACACACCTAGCAAAAGTTGCTGGCAGCCACCCCCAGCGGAGTCCACGCCATCTAGGCTATGGGAACCTAGCTCACCTGCACCCGAAAAGTTGGGATTACAGTCAGCTATTTACAACGAACCAAAGAATTTTTAGTGAACACCAAAGCATACATGAGCTATATGCTTTTACCTCACTATTTTCACACAAGACCTTCCATCCCCCTGCACCAAGATGAACAAATAACTCATCTAATCCTCAGTCCTTCATGATAGGTTCCACTATGATTCTTGAGAGCTTATTTGGAGGTTCCAGCAGGGGAGCGCAGCTACTCATATACCTTTGACTGAAGACCAGTCCTCCTCTATTTGGGAAGGTCATCCTCTTTGACCCAGTGTGCACGGACGTGGAGCAGTGAGGGCAGAAGGGGACACCAGCCTAGCCAGCCAGATCAGGCGAATCACCCCTGATTATCAATGGGGTGACAGATGTCGCAGCCATGTCACCCTCACATCCATCCACTGTGATTCTTAAGCACAGCAGGAATTAAGAGCACAGAGACATGCACTTTGTGTCCAAACACACAGCTGACAAGTGACAGAGCCACCCGCTTAGGAATTCGATTGGGGGCTGGTGATATCGCTCAGCAGGTAAAAGTGCTTGCCACCAAGCCTGACTTCGATACTCAGAACCAACAGCACGGAAGAAGAGAACAGACTCCTGAAAGTTGTCCTCTAGTCTCTTTATGTGGGCACTGACATGTGTGCTCTCTCTTTCTCTCCCCCTTCTCCGAGCTCTCTCTCTCTCTCTCTCTCTCTCTCTCTCTCTCTCTCTCACACACACACACACACACACACACACACACAAAACTCTATAATAATAACAATAACAACAATAATAATAATAATAACTTTTAAAAAGAAAGAAACTGGTCTTCCAACATCTACTTTATAAAAACAAAGAATTCAATTAATTCAGATTTTCGCGGGAATTCAGAATGAGAACAGGCAGCAGCTATCTCAGGTTGGCTTCTGTACTTTCAGCCATGTCGCTCCATAAACAAGGTTCATCAGCCTGCAGGTCCAGCGACAGCATTCAGGTTGGACACTCAAGATCATTAATTCTCCGGCTCCAGGAAGTACCTATGATTTAGTAGTGGGGAGAAGCCTGTGTCTGTCTCCATCCTTCCCATATTCTTGGGAACAGACATCCTTCCTCTCTGCTCTGCTCTCCTGCTCCCATCCCTGCACCTTTTGTCCTTCAGCATTACCTCTTTCCATCTGCTCCTCCTTGATAAGAACTTGCTGCAAGCTCACTACACCTTCTCCCAATGGTCCCATAACTCTTTCCCCTGCCAGACTTCATAAATGACTGATAGATGCACATGCCTGGATGCTCTCCCTCCACTCCCCTCTGGGCCCTGAAATATGGCTTCTGAGCACACTGTTGTGCAAAGCTGCCTTTCTGACTGTCACCAGGGAAGTCTGCACATTGTCTATCTGCAGTTCTCTACTTTCCACCCTTTCATCCCTCCTCACTTAAAGCCATCCTGGTCATTGACACATTTGATGAAGGGACACAGATTACAGGATAACCATAGTAGCTCTGAGAGCTGGTCCTGGTACTGACCAGCTTGGTATCTATCTCCCTAGAAAGCTGTTAAGACCCGTCTCAGTGCCAAGGCAAAAGGACTCGTGCACACTGTCAATCAGATTCCGTGTCTGAGTCCTGATTCAAGGCCTGACCCAATGTGCGTCTCTGGAGTCTTACTGCCCCTCTTACAGTTCCCCCAGGCTTTTTGCTTTCACGTTAATTCTCTCCGACCTTGTCTGAGAAGCCCATTCCCACATTCTGTACTGGAGCTCAAGTCTCTCTTTTATCCCTACCTGTGACTAAGTGCTGAAATTCCATCTCTGGGTTGATGATCTACTTGCCGTCCTTCCCCTTAGTGCAAACAGGTCTTGACATTCATTGTGACATCACAGTACGCTGGGATATGTCCTAGTACTTTCAAAGATGTTCCAGAGATACCCACTTCTGCAAAACAGAATCCCATTTACCTTCCATGGCTAACCTTTTCCTCCTCCTTTGCCATCCCCTGCCCAGCTACCAAATTATCAAACACGTGGTACTGTCTGGAAGGCTGCTGCTTTTCCTTTAGCACTGTGGTCAGTCTGAGACAAATTCAGCTTTGCTTAGTGATGATGTCTCCTACTGGGACCTTCATACTGTAACTCAAGATATGTGGACTTGGGTCAATAAGAAGCATAGACCCCAAGTTGTCCTGTGGGTGTGTCTAGCTCATGGGTATCTGGCTAAGATCCATGGATGCCATGAGCTCTTCAAATGAGACCTTAGAGCTTCAGAGCCTTGAGTCTCAACTTACTTACAAAGTTTTCGGTAAATTCACTAAATAAGGATATTTTGACAAGCAAGGGGAATGGGGTACGACATGCCAGGAACTAGTTGTGTGTTCCTGTCACTGCCTCCAAGATTTGCCAGTAACCTAATTTCTTCAATACATGTTTCAAAATGATGGCTCAATGCTGTTCACAGTGGCTCTGTGAAGAAGTGGCATTTCTTCACAGATTAAGCTGAGAAAATATTGTCCTTGTTTTAATCTGCAGTCTCCCTAGAATATTTTTGTCACTGGCCTCCAAACATGGACCCCGCAGAGAAGCACAGGCCATGAGTTAGCTCCTATTTTCCTAATGCAGAGTCATGACTTGGTGACTGAACTCACTTACTTCTTTAGTCATCCATTCAGTGAATGCATGTTGAATCTTTGCTTTACAGCAGGCCTGTGCTGATGCAGCAGTGACTGTCCTGCCCTCGAGAAAACTCATCTCAGCAGTGAATGCTGAGGGGGTGGAGGGTGACCCAGGGGCATCCAGAAGGAGAATAGCAGGGTTGACTTCTATCTCTTGCTTCCCAGATATATCTCCTCCCTACCGCTACCCCCCCCCCACCATCCCTGCCATTTCACACTTATATTCCCACAATAAGCTCCAGGCCTGCAGCCTCACCATCTCCAATTCATCCTCCACGCTGCGGTCATGGCCATCATTCTCTAATGCCCATCTGATCACGTCTCAAACTTTCCCAACCTTCAAAGGCTTCCAGGCCTTTACATAAAATTGAAGTTCTTTTGCTTGAGGATGGGGGATTCCAGTCACATACAATCCCTGCTTATTTCTCTGACATGCTGTTATTCCACTCCAAGGAGATAAGACCCTGCATCTCTTGCAACTACACAAAACTCCTTCTGGAACTCACATACTCTTTCTGCATGGAAAGTCTTTCTCTTCTTCATGTCATTGCTCAAGACTCATCTCACGTCAAACTCCCTAAGAAACCTTTTGATCTTCCCACCTTCCCATTGCTTTCATAGCATCCTGGCCATATCTCTATAAAAACACTCACTCCATAGCATCAATTGTTAATTAGTCTCACCCCCATGCTATTCTTTCCTATATGGCTCTAATCACACAGGATGACTTGCAGTTACCCAATTTATATCAAGCAGTCATGAATTTCCTCTGCCTGGAATGACCTTTCAATCCTTCCCTTCCTATAGAGACTATTCATTTTTTTTTTCAAAAGTATCCCAAGGATCACCTAAATTCCCCAGGGAAAGAAAAGCAAATCCCTGACTTGCAAGTACTGCTGTCACTTTGTTTATACCATATTGATAAGTTGGTTATGTGCCAGAGGTAGTTTCCTCCTTGAAGGTTTGAATCAGCTTTTACGTCCTTGTGTTTTGTTTGTTTTATTTTGTTTCTTCCAGGCTTTAGCAACAAGTACTGATGCATGTTTTATAAAATGTTGAGAAAATCCAGAGGGAGGAAGCAGAGTGTATATATAGTTCATATGTCTGGGACTCAGTACCTTGCAGAGACATTGCACTCTGGCTGCTCCGTGTGTGTTAATCTCAGATTTACCACAGAACTGTAAACACTTTGAGGGCCAGAACTATGTCATATATTTTAATATGGCTTCTGGTACTAAATACAGGACACGTGATCAATAAGCACCTATCAACAGAATCTGCATGTTATCAAATTAAAGTGATCTTGCAAATGAAGGAAGAGGAAAAGCAACCGAGCCGAGAAGATGAAGAACCCTAGTAAGAAGGGAGGGGGATCTCCATCTTTCCTTGCCAAGACTTTTGAGAATAATGATGAGACTGTCACCCTAAAGTAAAAAAGAAAAAAAGGAGGGGGGATATAGGCTGACAATTATTTTCAACTTTGCCAGTTTCTACTGGAAACTATTTCTGGGAAGGTCTTTTCTCCCCCAGTTATTTGAAAAAGGAAAAAAACAAAAACACTTTCAGATACCTCTCTCACTGAACCCTTTTTAATAGAGTCATAAAGCAGGGGTGTTTTAATCCTGTTTCCCTTTCCCAATTCCCTCCCCCACCCTTTCATTTTTCCTTTCTTCTTCAAACCTCCCCTCCTCTGGCTGTGCTTGTGAGACAAGGTCTCACCTGTGAACGTTCTCATTGAAGTTCATATAGGTCCCACTTTCTCCCATTTCAAAGTCTCAAAGTTTTCAAAGCAAAACTGTTCCCTGTTGGAATGAGGGGAGAGAGAGAGAGAGAGAGAGAGAGAGAGAGAGAGAGAGAGAGAGAGATGGCCTCTACTTGCCATCTGGAAGTGAGGAAAAACCCCTTGACCATCACCCAGTCACTGATACTCGAGCCCAGCTGCCAGCATTTCTTCTGACAGCACCAGCTTGGCTTCTCTTACAAACTCCAATCTCTGGCTTACAGAAGAGATGAATCTGCACCCACGTGCATCCACCCCACCTTCCCGTCACAAACACGGCGGGATGGAGAAACGTCAATACATACACTTTCTATCCCGGAAGAACGGTTATAGTGAAGGCAAGCCTAGGTCTTCCAGATAAGACACCTCAGGCATCTCCAAACCAGATCCCATTCCATGAACAGGAACTGCCACCACAACCCCCAAAGGAGAATGAATCCAGGGAAGGCTTTCCAGTGTGGAGCACTGGACTTCATCCTACCTTAACTGGCTTCCTTCACACCTCTGATTCTCCTCTCTTTTCTCCCCCTTTGTCCTGGCTTCACCTGCTGACCCAGTGTAGGCAACCTCCAAGGGCCATTAGAATCCAGGCTTTCCCCAGGTGCAGGCAGGTCCCTTGCTCTCTGAGAGCTCACCTCAGCTGGAACTGGCTATTTAAACGGAAATTCTTTTCTTAGGACCTTTTCCCTGGTGCAGAAGAGAAACACAGGCGTGCCAGTCCACCAACTAGACAACCAGGTGGCAGGCAGCAAAGCATCTCCACAGAAAAGGTTGAAAGCAAAAAACCGATATACCCACAAAGACGAATAACAACCCCGCATCCTACACATACTTCACACGTGTGTGCCACGAAATCCAGGACAAAAATAAATTCCTAGATTCGCTTGACACCGCTGCCACCACGACTGTCTTAGTCCAGCCCCTAGCGCTGCTGCAGTGGTGTGTGTGTGTGTGTGAAGACACCCCCCCCCCCCCCCCCGCCGCCAGCAGAGACCCTGGGGCCCTGCGTTTCTAGGAGGTGATTATGTCAAGCCTTTCAGTAACTCATCATTCATCTGGCACTGACCCGAGCCTCACCCTAGAAACTCTGTCACTGGTGTCGATGAGAAAGCCCATGGCTATCCCAATTCTCCAGGTGACACCGTTACTATGTGCCTAGAGCTCAGAAAAGAGAACCTCTGGCAGGTGCCCACGCCTGAAGCAAATCAATCACAACGCTTAAAGCTAGGGGCAGAGAAATCTCAACCCCTGTTGGGTGGGCGGGTTAGGCATCAAGTACCTGCAGGGCTACAGTCCCCCACGCCCACCCCCGCGATGCCTCTGGACATCCCAGCCCCTAACGCAGTCTGTAGGGCGGAACCGGACAGAGAGAGCGCCTCCACGCCCCCTTTGTCTCCACGTTTGCCAAATGACAGGCTAGGAAAGTTTACGAGCCTGGACGGGGTAGCTTTCTTCTGGTTCCATCTGGCACCTTGCAGAAGACGACCCTCCCTGGGATCGCCCTCTCCTGCCCGAAACAACCAGGACACTACCTTCATCTGCACCTTGGAACCCGCAAGCCAGGCGTGGGCCACCTGCACCGCGTCGTCGGGTCGGGAACCCGCCCCTTCACCCCAAGGCTGTCCAGGCTCAGCTGTCCCCCAGGCTGCAGAAGCCACACTCACCTCCAGCGGCCAAGCTTCTTCCCTTGCGCCCTATTGGGCGGCCCGACTACGGGCAGCGAGGTGCATTCAGGCAGCGGCTGCAGACAAGCTCCCCGAGCGCTGCTGCATTCCGCCTGCGTGGGAGAGCGAGCGGGCGAGCGCGCGGCGCGGGCGTATGCGAGTGTGTGTTTGTGTGATGTGTGTGTGTGTGTGTGTGTGTGTGTGTGTGTGTGTGTGTGTGTGTGTATGAGTCTGTGTTCGCGCGCGCGCGGGAGGAGGTGGTGCGCGGGATCAGAGAACCCCCTCAACGGCCATCCCGAGCTTTGCCTCCTCTGCCACCTCCTCTCGCCTTTGGGTCCTGGTTTTGGGTTTGGGGATCTCTGGTTTGCTTAATGAAAGGGAAGGAGCAAAAGGCTGGCGGGGAGGGGGTATGGGGGGGAGGAGAGGCGGGGAGAGGGCCGCGCATGCTCAGAGAGGGGCACCGAGCTTGCTCTTAAGAGCTGGTGCGTGAAGCCTGCAAGGTTGTGCCCCCCGGGAGCAGCCGGGCTCAGCAAGGCTCCTGGAAGGCAGCCGGGGGAATCCCGCTGCCTAGGTGCTCCCTGCTCGGATACTCCCGGGATCCCGCACGCTGGAAACCAGTAGCGGGATCCCCACCCACCTAAGAGCTGCTGCTGCTGCCAGTCTTGGATAGCACCGCGTTCTTCTTGAGTTGGATATTTTTAGTCCTTGATCAAGCATTCCCAGGGGCCAGCGCATGACATCTGCCCAGGGATCCACATGGAAACCCGGGCTACAGGACTAAAAGGAGCTTCTTGACTTGCCTTTCCTTCTTCCTCTGCCAACTTCCACTCTGTGACTAGCAGCGGGTGGGGTAGGCAGTCCCCGAGTTGCCCAAACAGCTTTGATGGTTTCGGGACAGAAAGGCACATAATGGGAGAGGAAAGAAGGTGAATCACCAGGGACCCTAGCTTCAGCCTCCTCCGGTGTCAAGATTCCGTGGAGAAGACACTTGCCTACTCAAGAGGACAAAAAGAACAATGCAGCCATTGTCCCATTTGTCTCCCGTGCCAAAGCAATTGTAGGCTTTCATCAGTTGGGGCTTCTGGCCCCTCTGCTAAGTGGAGGAACTGTCAACTTAAGAGAATCCAGTAAGAGAATTTGAGCCTGCCAAGGCACAGTAACCTGAGGCCATGGGACACCAGAGGGTGAGAGGCTTTGCAAGTGGAGTGGAAACTTTTTCAGTGATGTCCTGTACACAAAACAGGCAAATGGTTATTATCCATTCAAAAGCTTCCATTTTCTTCTCACTGTTTAATCACATCACAGCACACAGACCCCCATCTTCTCCCCTACTTTAGAAAAAGCCACCCCAAACAGGCAACTTTCTGGAAAGATACTCATCTCTTCTGCTCACTCATTTTCTGTCCCCCAAGCAAGAAGCACAGAGCATGGCCTCCTCTGGCAAATGTTTTCCAAGCTTTCATTTAAATATCACTTCAGAGCGCTTCTACTACGAACTGCAAGCGAGCAGATGCCTTCTTGCTGAACTCTGACCCGTGTCCCATTCATCATCCCAATAATAATGTCCAGTGACACTTGAACAGCAGGACAATTAGATCAAATCCTAGGACACACACAGAGGAGAGAAAACAGCATGTCTAAATACCATAAACAAAAGCAAAGTTCAGGAGAAAAAAAAAAAAAAAACTAAGACACCAGGATAGAAGGTTCTTACAAAGAGAAAGTGTCCAGGAAGTGTCACAGGTGGCGAGTACCTTCCCCCTGAGGCCCACTGAGAATAGAGCTGAGTCCTTTGCTTAAAGGACAGTGGCTCTGAGTCTCCATGCACCCAGGAGAGAGATCAGGGTCTCCAACAAAACCTCTGTGGTATATTTGGGACACCTACTCATGTCTGGTTTGTTTGTTTATTTGTTTTTTGCTATTGCACTATTCAGAAACATTTAATAGTGATCTGCACCCCCCTCCCCGGAAATTCCCCTTAGAACAGTGAACAATGTTTCCAGAAATTACAAGGTGCTTGTATTAGCATGGCTGGCCAGTGTGCTTTCTGGGGGCAGGGTAGCACAGACACTACATGGACACTGTGTAAGAGGTAAGTGGGGCCTCTCAATGAATACAAGAGCTAGGTGGGACCCAGAAGAGGAGCAGACTGGGTAGGTAGGAACAGTCTCAAATTCCCGGCTCTATCTGTAGAGGCAAAAGGAAGGCACTTGTAGTAGTAAATTTGAGAAGCAAGCAAGTCCTTTGTGACCAGCTTTGTCAGGGAAGAAAGGGGTGGTGTTTAAACCTGCCATCAGGGACAGCCTGTTCACCAGCTTTTCAATTTTTTTTTCTATTTCATTTATTTATTTAGTGTGGTGATGTGTTTGTATGTGTGCAGACACACCTGAGACATCATATCTGGAAATCGGAGAACAACATTTGGGAGCCAGTTCTCTCCCTGCACAATGTATGGATCTTAGGATCAAACTAAGGTTGGCTTGGCTGCAGACACCTTTACCTGCTGAGCCATCTCTCTGGCTCCACTTCACCATCTGAAAGTACCAAGTAGCTTCAAGGTCAAAGGTGAAGGGAACCTTTTATATTTGGAATTGCAAAGCAAATGGAATCCCTCTATATTGCTTCTACTATAGGACTCAGAATGCTTTGGAAGTTCTAGAATAAAATTTCACTGTCTGGGGATTGTGGGAAATTCAGGAGGATTTGCTGGGATACTGTACACAAAGCATGTAACAGTGCCTAGCATGCATGGCTCTCTGAAACTTGTAGCTATTAATGTTTCAGTTAACATTTTCATTACTGTGAATTCTGTTGTAAGCTGAGGAGATTTTCTTTTCTAAGAGTATGCAAGTAAAACAGCTGAATACCACAAGCCTCCCTACTTCCCTTCTGGCTTCTTCCATCGCCCACTCACCCATCACTCTAATGTATTTAAGTCCATGTAGTAAAAAGAATACTATGAAGAAATGTGCCAATATAAGTAGTAACTAATTCCAACCTTCACCTTTCTATACTCATATATAGACATAAATATGAGACATATTGTGTCTTATATTTTTCATAGTATGAATAAAAGACTTGCCTAGCATAGTCTCTTGGAAGAATCCACTTTCGTTGGCAATCAGCATTGAAAAATATTTATTTTCACTTTTTAAATTGGCTTACAAAATAAGGTTTTATATAGGGTTTACATTCACATTTTATTTTGGATGATTACTCCCAAAGACATACTCACCCCTCATCTCACCCCTTCCTGTCCCCACCATATCCTCTTACCCCCAGCATCCCCCCTTCAGCTTATTTTGTTGTCATCCCCACTTCAAAGTCCCCTTCTCCCCAGTCACATGAGTCCTTTCTAATTTCCTGGCCTTTACCTATGTTCACTCCCACCTGAATACACATACTCAATAGCTAGAGGCTAGGATTTGCATGGGAGAGAACATATGGCATTGGTCTTTCTGAGCCTGGGTTGCCTCAAATTATATTTTCCAGTTGCATCCATTTTCCTGCAAATTTCATGAATTCCTTTTCCTTTACAGTTGGATAAAAAGCACATTGTGTATGTGTACATTTTTATTATCCATTTATTTGCTACTAGACAGCATATTTTTCCTCCTTTCTAAGTTTACCTATCAAATGTGTTACTCCTGACTGTAACAGCTATATTAGTAATAAAAATTTTGCTGTCAGAACTATGACAAAATTATTCCCATGATCCTTTGAATATACAATAAGTAACTTAGCACACCAAGTTTTTTTTGTTTATCTGTCCTTCATGCAGCTCAGTTACAAGCCACTCAAAAGAAGAGTTTTGTGCTTCTGATGCCTCAAGGAGTAAGCAAGTGGTATATGTTTAGTAAATGTTTAAAGGGTGAGTGATAAATATATACTCACAAATTAATCTATGCTGGTAAAACTTTGACTATGAAACAGACTTCTGAGTTCAGTGATGCTTGACACTTTTAGAGATAATGGAAGGTACTGTTTTTAAAATTTTGTGTGTGTGTGATTGTCTAAAAATGGAAGTTGAAATGAGAAAGGCAAAGCAGGTTTCTGAAGACAGTTTTTATTCCCTTGGAAACAGATAAATCAAGCCCATCCTAACATTTTTTTCTAGTTCAGAAAGAGAATAAATTTGGGCTCAAAGTGTATGATAGTTGAAGAGACAGATTCATGCTAGACAACTAGTCCACCAGAATTATCTTCCAGTGCGTCAAAATGTCTCCACTAAGAATGAAATTGTGGTTAGAATACTTGACTCTAAATAAATAAATAAATAAATAGATAAATAAATAAATAATCAAAGAGAAGAACCGCTTCCAGGATACTAGGATACCCAGCCTTTCTCCTCTAACTGTCATGCATGAAAGTAAGAAGTTGGTTTTATTTTCATGGATAAGAGTTGGGGTAGTAGGAATTAGAACCACAGGGAAGGTCTTAGCTCTGGTCTCCATATAAGCCACAGAAAGGACAATGAGAGGATCAGGTGAGTAATACTATATTTGTCTCCCCCAGCTCACACATATTTAGTAAGAACTCACTGAGACTGATCTGAAAAATGAAGGAGATCCAAAGACAAGCAGCTTAAATCCTTTGTATCCTACTATCATAAGGAGCAGACCATGAATTCTGCTACATTCTGCCAATCACACAAACCTGGTCTCTCCTCAATTATCTTAATTTGGTCTTAATTTTAGGATGCCTGTGTTTCTTAATAAGATACTGGCTGACATATAACTGCAGAACCTTTCTCTTATTCATAGACTTTTCTCACCTATCTTGGACCTTGTGGTGATTTGAATGAGAATGACCCTCATAGGCTCAAATGCTTGAATAATTAGTTCCTAGTCAATGGAACTATTTGGGAAGGATACAGAGGTGTGGCCTTGTTAGAGGAGGTGTGTCATGGGGCAGTATTTGAGGCTTCTAAAGCCTCCTGCCATCCCCAGTGAAGTTTCTGCTTCTTCCATTTTATGACTCAAGATATAAGCTCTCAGCTGCTGCTTTAGAGCCATGCCTGCTTGTCTATCCCCATGCTCCCTTATATGATATTGACTCCAACCCTCAGAAACCATAATCCCTAAATAAACTGTTTCTTCTATAAGTTACCTTGATCATGATGTCTTATCATAGCACTGAAAAACTAAGACATATCTCATGTTTGTGCTCTGATATCTGGGCTTCTCCATATTCTGTGCTTTATATTTTGGGTTAATACTTCATATGTCACACCTCAGACCCAAAGTTCCCACCAAGGTCTCCAGGTCTGCCCACTGTTAGCATTTCTTCAGTGCTGCAAAATGGGCAGAAAGTCCTTTTTCATTCTGACCCATTGTAGTGGTTGATTCTCAACAGCCTGGTATCTTTGTTTTTTATCAACTTAAATTCAGCGGGAGGAGATAAATTGCTCAATCATCACTTTATAGTAGTCTGGTTCAGAGGTCAACAAACTTACTTTGTAACAGACCAATAAGTATATATTTTATGCCTTGTAGGCCATATGGTGTCTGTCAGAAGTACTCAAATCTAATAATCAAATTATGCCACTGACAATGCATTAAAGAATGGGAATGGCTATACTCCAGAATTTTCTTTTTATAAAAACAGGTGGTGGGATGGATTTGTCCTGCAAGGTATAGTTTGCCAACTTTGAGTCTAGCCTTTTCCTTTCTAACCTTCACATCTATCATCAGAAATGTGTTGGGCATAAGAAATTAAATTTGACTTTTGTCCTGCTTGTAGGAAAATAATAACACTGGTTATTTGCAGGAAAATAATGACCCTTGTGCAGGCAATCTTAGTTTTGTCAGTTTAGAGGCTTCTTGTCAGCAAGCATGGGCTTCTTCACTATCTTAAAAACACAGTCAAGAGATGAGTTTTTTTCTACTTGTAAAGCATCTGCCTGTTTTCTGCATATAACAGTGTAAGCAATAGCAAGTATACTATTTTTAGCCTAAAAGCAACTAACATGCAGTCTTAGAAATTTGATGAGAGAAGTATTCAAAGAAAAATGAAAAAAATGCAAGCATGGGATTCTTTCCTTCTGAAATAGAGCAAGTAAGTACATCCTGACTGACCAACACCTTCAGAAACTACCTCCTCAAATAAACTAAACCCAATAAAAATGTATCCTTGGCACAGACCACTGCAGCCAGAACAGGTGAATGACCTGCCGGCCAGTAGAACTGCACTCTTCCCTGGACTCTGCCCCCAGCAACCCTTCTCTAAGCCCACACCATCTGAGCTCATCCCAGAGCCCTGCTACTGTTGGGCCCTGCCCCCAACCCCAGAAGACTTCTGCCACTGAGGCACAGACCACACCAGTCACAGCTGCCCTCAGCAGTTGACAAGCAGCCTTTCCCCAGAACTCCAGCAGGCTCCATAGAAGCAGACACAGTCCACATTAGTCAGAAGAACAGCCTCAGCACCTCTATTGGAGACCAGGCTGGTCCTAGGTACCCCAGAAAAAGACTCAGACTTTATTGGAGGCCAGGCTGGATCTAGAAACCCAAGAAAACTTAGGCTTTACCAGAGGCCAGACCAGATCAAGGGACTCAAGGCCCCCAAACCCCAGTGGAGACACCCTACTGTACCTGAAGACACACCAGTCACCAGAACTTCTGGCCACTTAGGCCAGAACACCAGAGAAGAAACAGAAACCAAGGGACAAAACACCCATCCAACAAAGACAAAAACAGGAATCAACACCTAGAACTATAATCATCCCAAATCCAGATGCCCAAATGCCAGTGTAAAAACAAAATCAATAACAGAAAAAGCAATATGTCACCACCAGAACCCAGATATCATATGCCAGCAAGACCTGAACATTCCAAAACAGATGAAGCACAAGAAAATGACCTTTAAAGTAACTATATGAAGATGACAGAGGTCCTTAAAGGAAATGAAAAAAGTCCCTTAAAGAAATGGAGGAAAGGACAACCAAAAAAAAAAAATCTGAGGAAATTAATAAATATCTTAAAGAATGTCAAGAAAACCAAGAAAAAAAAAACAGTTGATGGAAACCAATGAAACTGTTCAAGACTTGAAAATGGAAATAGAATCAATAATGAAAGCCCAAACTGAAGGAATTCTGGAAATGGAAAACCTGGGTAAGCAAACAGGAACTACAGATGCAAGCATCACCAACAGAATACAAGAGATGGAAGAGAGAATCTCAGATGTTGAAGATATGATAGAGGAAATAGATTCATTTGTCAAAGAAAATGTTAAATCAAAAAAATTGCTAACACAAAACATACAGGAAATCTGGGACACTATGAAAAGACCAAACCTAAGAATAATAGGAACAGAAGAAGAAGTATCCCAGCTAAAAGACCCAGAAAATATATTCAACAAAATCATAGAAGAAAATTTTCCTGCCCTAAAGAAGGACATACCTATAAGGGTACAAGAAGTTTACAGAACACCAAGGATGACTGGACCAGAAAAAAAGCCCCCTTGCCACATAATAATCAAAACACTAAACATACAGAATAAAGAAAGAATATTAAAAGTGCAAAGGAAAACCATCAAAGTAACATATAAAGGTAGACCTATTAGGATTACACCCAACTTCTCAAGTCAGAAATGAAAAGGGAGACATAACAGCAGACACAACAGTAGATGCAGAGGAAATTCAGACAATCGTTGGGTCATACTTCTAAAGCCTGTACTCCACAAAATTAGAAAATCTAAAAGAAATGGACAAATTTCTTCATACATACCAAAATTAAACCAAGATCAGATCAACAATTTAAACAGATCTATAACCGCTAAGGAAATAGAAGCAGTCATTAAAAGTCTCCCAACCAAAAAAAGCCCAGGGCCATATGGTTTCAGCCCACAATTCTATCAGACTTTCAAAGAAGAGCTAATACCAGTACTCTTCAAATTATTCCACAAAACAGAAACAGAATGAACATTGCCAATTCTTTTTATGAGGTTACACTTACCCTGACACTCAAGCCACACAAAGATCCAACAAAGAAAGAGAATTACGGACCAATTTCACTCTTAAACATTGATGCAAAAAATAAAATACTGGCAAACTGAATCCAAGAACACGTCAAAAAGATCATCCACCACGATCAAGTGGGTTTCATCTCAGAGATGCAGGGATAGTTCAACATCCAAAAAAATCTGTCAATGTAATCCACCATATAAACAACCTAACAACAACAACAACAAAAAAAAAAACATGATCATCTCATTAGATGCTGAAGAAGCCTTTGATAAAATCCAACACCCTTTCATGATAAAAAGTATCGGAGAGATCAGGGATACAAGGAACATGCCTAAATACAATAAAAACAACATACAACAAGCCGACAGCCAACATCAAATAAAATGGAGAGAAACTCAAAGTGATTCCACTAAAATCAGGAATGAGACAAAGCTGTGCACTCTCCCCATATCTATTCAATATATTTGAAGTTATAGCTACAGCAATAAGACAACAAAAGGAGATCAAGAGGATACAAAAGTAAGAATCCAAAGTACAGCCTTTTGCAGATGACATGGTAGTTTACGTAAGTGACCCCAAAAATTCTACCGGGGAACTCCTACAGCTGATAAACGCCTTTAGTGAAGTAGCTGGATACAAGATTAACTCAAAAAAGTCAGTAGCTCCCCTATATACAAATGATAACAGGGCTGAGAAAGAAATCAGGAAAACAACACCCTTCACAATAGCCACAAACAATATAAAATATCTTGGAGTAACTCTAACCAAGCAAGTGAGACCTGTATGACAAGAACTTCAAGCCTTTGAAGAAAGAAATTGGAGAAGATATCAGAAGTTGGAAAGATCCTGCATACTCATGGATTGGTAGAATTAACATAGTAAAAGTGGCCATCTTACCAAAAGCAATATACAGATTCGACACAATTCCCATCAAAATTCCAACATAATTCTTTACAGACCTCGAAAGAATAATACTCAACTTCATATAGAAAAACAAAAAACTCAGAATAGTTAAAACAATCCTGTACAATAAAAGAGCTTCTGGAGGTATCACCATCTCTGATTTCAAGCTCTACAACAGAGCTATAGCAATAAAAACAGCATGGTACTGACATAAAAACAGACACATTGATCAATGGAATCGAATCAAAGACCCAGACATAAATCCACACACCTATGGACATTTAATTTTTGACAAAGAAGCCAAAGCTATACAATGGAAAAAGAAAGCATCTTCAACAAATGTTGCTGTCATAACTAGTTCTTGGCATATAGAAGAATGCAAATAGATCCATATGTATTGCCCTGCACAAAACTCAAGTCCAACATTCTCATAAATCCAGTTACACTAAATCTGATAGAAGAGAAAGTGAGGAATAGCCTTGAACATATTGGCATAGGAGACACCTTCCTGAATAGAATACCAGTAGCAGACACTGAGATTGACAATAAATGGTACTTCATGAAACTGAAAAGCTTCTGTAAAGCAAAGGACACTGTCAATAAGACCAAATGGCAGTCTACAGAATGGGAAAAGTTATTCCCCAACCCCACAGATTTACAAACCAATCCAAAAGAGGGCTGATCTCCAAAATACATAAAGAACTCAAGAAACTAGAAATAAAAAAAAAAACAAATAATTTCATTTAAAGTTGGAGTACAGACCTAAACATAGAATTCCCAACAGAAGAATCTCAGATGGCAAAGAAACACTTAAACATCAGGGAAATGCAAACAAAAATGACTCTAAGATTCCATCTTAGACCTGTCAGAACGGCTAAGATCAAAAACACAAAGGACAGCTTATGCTGGAGAGGATGTAGAGTAAAGGGAAACACTCCTCCATTGTTGGTGGGAGTGCAAACTTGTACAGCCACTTTGGAATTTAATATGGTGATTTCTCAGAAAATTGGGAGTCAATTTACCTCAAAACCCAGATATACCACTCTTGGGCATATACTCAAAGGATGATCCATAATAACACAAGGACACTAGCACAATTATATTCATAGCAGCTTCATTTGTAATAGTCAAAACCTGGAAATGACCTAGATGCCCCTCAAACAGAAAATGGATAAAGAAAATGTTGTATATTTATACAATGGAGTATTACTCAGCTATTAAAAACAATGACATCAGGAAATTTGAAGGCGTATGGCTGGAACTAGAAAAAAAAATCATCCCGAGTGAGGTAACCCAGTCACAGAAAGACATGGTATGTACTCACTCATAAATGGATATTAACTGTAAAGTAAAGGATAATCATGCTACAATCCAAAGACCCACAGAGGCTGGGTAACAAGGAGGGACCAAGGAGGGATGCAGGGTTCTCCCTGAGAAGAGGAAATAGAAGAGATCTCCTGTGTGGATTGGGGGTCGATGGAGGAAGAGAGTACTGAAAGAAATGACTGGAAGAGGGGAAGCATTTAAGGGTCAGATAGAAACCTGATGCAAGGGAAACTCTCAGGATTTTTCAAGGATGACCCTAGCTAAGACTCCTAGCAATAGTGGATATGTAGCCTGAACTGGCCATCTCCTGTGATCAGATTGGTGACTACCCCAACTGTCATCAGAAAGCCTTCATCCAGTAACTGATGGAAACAGATACAGAGACCCATAGCCAAACACTAGACCAGGCTCAGGGAATCCTGCTGAGGTGAGGAAGCAAGGATTGTAGGAGCCAGAGGGATCAAGGACATCACAAGAAAACCCACAGAAACCACTAACCTGGCTCATAGTAACTCACGGAGTCTGAGTCAACAACAGGAATCAGCCTAAGCCCTCTACATATACATGGAACTGACCTAAGCCCTCACTACATATGTGACAGCTTTGTAGCTTGGTCTACTGGTGGGACTCCTACCAATGGGAGCAGGGGCTGTCCTTAACACTTTGGCTGGCTCTTGGGAAGCTATTCCTCATACTGGATTGCCTTCCCCAGCCTAAATATAAAGGAAGGAGCTCAGACTTACTGCAACTTGATATGCCATGCCTTGTTGATACCCATGGGAAGCCTGCCCCTTTCTCAACAGAAATAGAGGAGGAGTGGCTTGGAAGAGGGGCAGAGGGAAAGCAGGGGGAGGGAATGGGAGGAGAGGAGGGAGGGGAAACTGAAGTAGCGATGTAAAATAAATAACTTTTTAAAAAATGTACCCTCATGTAAGTCCCCATGCAAAGGCAACCCTCTGCTGTGTTGAACTCGTAGGGTTTTAACTGTTTGCTGAGCACTTTTACAACATTCAACACAACTTAAAAATGAATTTCAGCCCATCTGGGAAATGTCCCTACTCCAAAGTGGTCCAGAGATTCAACAATGTCTCTATTAAAATACAACATTTCTGCAATTCTAAAATTTATATGGAATCTCAGTGGACTCTAGATAACACAAAAAAATTTAAAAGAAGAACAAAATTGGAGGTCTCACTCTCCATGATTTCCAAACTTACTACAAAGCTAATCAAAACAATGTGGTGCTGGCAAAAAGACAGGCATATAGGCCCCCAAAACAGAACAGAGAGCCTGGAAATGAGCCTCACATATGGCCAAAATGATTTTTGACAAGTATGCCAAAACTGCTCAATGGAGAAAAGACACTCTTCAGCAAATGGTAAAGGAAGAACTGCTTGCTTACATGCAAAATAACGC
The DNA here is from genome assembly GCA_902168425.1 of Peromyscus attwateri. NCBI lineage: Eukaryota > Metazoa > Chordata > Mammalia > Rodentia > Cricetidae > Peromyscus > Peromyscus attwateri. The sequence continues at coordinate 10,435 of CABHPP010120875.1, read as the reverse complement.
CTTTGGACTCCTGCTGTACACCACAAATGTCAACAGATTAATCAAAAACAAACATAAGAACTAAATCTTTAAAACTTTTGAAAGAAAACAAAAGTGGAAAGCTTTACAACATGGGTTTTGATAATCATTTTCTTAGCTCAAGTGATAAGCACCAGTGATGAAAGAAAAATGATAAATTTGTCTGCATCAAAACTAAAAAATAGGTGGCGAACGCCTTTAATCCCAGCACTTGGGAGGCAGAGACAGGCGGATCTCTGTGAGTTCGAGGCCAGCCTGGTCTACAGAGCGAGATCCAGGAAAGGCGCAAAGCTACGCAGTGAAACCCTGTCTCGAAAAAAAACAAACAAAAAAAAAAAAACTAAAAAAAAAAACTAAAAAATATATTGTGTATCAAAAACCACTAAGAACATTACTAAACACAAAAGAACACTCATAGAAGGTTTTTTTAAATCATAGGCATCATATAACTGGTAAGATGTTAATATTAGGGTTGGAGAGATGGCTCCACAATTCAGTGCACTGGCTGCTCATCCAGAGGACCTGAGTTCAATTCCTAGCACCTTCATTATAACTCAAAACTGCATATAATTTTAGTTACAAGGGATTCAATGTTTTCTTCTGACCTCCATGGGCACCAGGTACACATATGGTGCATAGATACATATACAAAAAAAGCACCCACACACACAAAATAAAAATTAAGAAGAAAAAAATCATTACAATCCAGAATGCATAAAGAACACTGGGGATGGATTGTTGGCTCAGTGATGGAGCGTGGTTCTGTTCCCAGTACCCACATGGTGACTCACAGCTGCCTATAACTTCATTTTTGGGGCTCCTGATGGTACCAGACACATGCATGATACACAGACATACATACAAGCAAAACACTCATACACATAAAATAAAAATAAATGACACTTTAAAAAAGAATACCTGCAATTCAGTAACAACAACGAAAGTGAACTGACAGATGAGCAGAAAGGCTGCTATCTTTGACACTGTTCTATTGCTGTGAAGAGACACCATGACCACCATAACTCTCATAAAGGAAAGCTGTAATTGGTGCTGGCTTACCGTTTCAGAGATTTAGTCCACTTTCATCATCATGGTGACATGCAGGCAGACATGGTATTGGAGAGGAAGCTGAGAGTTCTACAACTGGATCCACAGGCAGTAGAAGAGAGAGAGGGACACTGGGCCTAGCTTAGGCTTCTGAAACCTCAAAGCCTACCCCCAATGGTACACTCCTTCAACAAGGCCACGCCTACCCCAACAAGGCCACACCTCCTAATTTTTCTAAGTGGTGCCCACTCCCTCATGACTAAGCATTCAAATATATGAGCCTATAGGGGCCATTCTTATTCAAACTACCACAGCTGGACACACATTTCTCAAAAGGAAAATGTGCAAATGGCCATCAGGCATACAATCTGATATCAGTGTACACCCAGCCACATGGAAACTATGACTGAAAAAGAAAATAACATGTTAAAAAGGACATGGAGGATCGGGATTCTTATAGGATGCTCATGGGAATTTAAAAGAATAGTCTCTATGACAGTTCTTTTAAAAACTAAGCATATATGATGTAGCAATGCCATTTCTTGGTATATAGCTTCAAAGCTTAAAGGCAGGGGCATGGATAGACACCTGTATACTTGTGTTTGTAGCAGCACACATTCACAAGAATCAAAAATGCAAGCAACTCCACAGTCCATTGACAGATGAATGAGTGAACGAAATACAGCATACATATCCAGCAGAATATTATTCGGACTTGAGCAAGGAAGAAGACATTCTGACAGATACTGTAGCATATTTCAACTGTTCAGACTAAGTGAAGTAAACTAATCACAAAAATTCAAATGCTGCACGAATGCCTATAGTAGACAAGTCCATAAAAACAAGGCTACAGAGTGGCAGTCACAGGTGCAAGGTGGAGGGGGCAATGGGAGTCATTATTCACAGGTACAGATTTCTAGTTATGGAAGATGAAAAAAAAAAAAACCAAAGGTGGGTGACGGTGATTGCATTTTTAAAAGAGTAAAATGGTAAATTGATATGGTGTATACATTATCACAATTTAATTTTATTTATTCATTTATTTGTTAGTTATTGCAGTTATGGACAAATGCTCTACCACTGGGCTACAGCCCCAGCTCCACAATTCTTTTTAAACTACAGACTTAAATTTACTCCTTCAAGTATTCCTTCCCAGCAAGCTTCCCCACTCAAATACTTTTATTAATAATATTTGTGATCCAGTAAAAATAGGTCTGCATTTTGACTTTGATTTTAATTCTGGCTCTGCAAGGAAATGTTTTAACTTCATCTCCACGAGTAAGACACTCAAGCCTCGATATATAATATAGGAAATAATTTATCTCACCAAATTATGAGAATTAAGATAATGTAAAAAAACAATAATAATGCCTATGTCTTAGTTAGGTTTTTATTGCTGTGAAGAGATACCATGACCACGGCAACACTTACAAAGGAAGCATTTAATTGGGACTCACTTACAGTTTCAGAGGTTCAGTCCATTACCATCATGGCAGGGAGCATGGCATCATGCAGGTAGACATGGTGCTGGAGAAGTAGCTGAGAGTCATATAGCTTGCAGGCAACAGGAAGTCAACTGACAGTCACACTGAGAAAAGCTTTAACAAGAGAAACCTCAAAGCCCACCCCCACAGTGACACACTTACTCCAACAAAGCCACACCTCCTAATAGTGCCACTCCCACTGGGGGCCATTTTTCTTTCAAACCACCAGAGCTTGTCAAGTAAACTAACAACTATTATCATGTCAGTATTCACCATGTTCCCACCCAAATGTCATCTTGAAAAGGTGAAGGAATTCCTGGCCTCTATTATAACTAATTGCCATATTTATTTCTCAGATTCTTTCATGACCTTTTTTTCCCATTTCACAAGGCTAGCATCACAAGTAAAACTCTCATCACCCAACCCAGGCAGATGCCTGGGGCCAATGTAATCACAGTGCTTGAGGTCAAGAACTCCTAGCAATCTACCTGAGAGTGTGACTTTGTGTTTTTATGTTCTTTTAATTTACAGCTGCATTTGCTGAAAGAACAGTTCCAAGAAAGGTATAAGAGAAAAACCTCAAGGAAATAATTTTAAAATAATAGCAGCATTGCTAGAATATAGTGCAGTCACATGGTGTGTGTGTTGTGCGTGTATATGTGTGTGCAGGTGTGTGTGTGTGTGTGTGTGTGTGTGCACCAGTGTGTGTGTGCATCAGTGTGTGTGTGCACAGGTGTGTATATCAAAGGAGGCCAAAGGAGGATGCCTGGTGTCCTGCGCCATCACTTTCCCTTCCTCCCTTGAGGCAGGATCTCTCACTGAACTGGGAGCTTACTGTTCTTTTCAGCTAGGCTGGCTGGCCAACTGGTCGCACTGATTCTCCCTCCCATTTTTATTTCCCCCCATCCCCAGTGCTAAGATTACAGGTGTGCCAAGACATGCACAGCTCTTTCACATGGGTGGTGGGGATCTGAACTCACACCCTCATGCTTACACAGCAAGTGTCCTTACCTACCGAGCCATCTTCTCAGCCTTGAAAGTTTGATTTTCTGTGCCTTTGCCATTGAAACTTTTAAAGGGAATGTCCCTTGGTGATCCCATGCCCTGAATCTAGCAAAGGACCCATTAACTCAGGAAAAGCTCCGGGAAACACCTATGCCAAATGATGCAAATCTCTTCACAAAGTAGCAGTGATGGTTTACCTTCTCACCATTACCATCAGCAGGAGATCTTCTAGAGATCATCACTATTAGTCTACATGGCTCAGTAAGCCGGTCAATGAGCTGTCTGCTGTGTGGCTCGCTCTCTTCACCCTCCCACCAGGAATGGCATCCAACTAAGCAATTGACATCCTCCAAAGAACAAACAAAACAACAAAAACCACTGTTCTCCCACATCCAGGCATGAGCCTAGAATGTCAACCTAGTGGATCAGGGTTTCCACTGCTTGAGCTAGCCATTGTGGTTTCTGACAGATGGTAAATGATCCAAACCTAGAAAACTGGGTCAAAATCCAGAACTCTGCCTTCCATGAAAAGAAAAATGTCTGTTTTTTTCTTACTTGAACACTAAGCAGTTGACCTGCTGTAAGCCTTGAAATCCCTTGGATTATCCTTAAGATGATTTTGATTTTACTATGCCTTAAAATACCACTAGATGTTTCAGTTACTTGAGAAGTTCACTTGGTCTCTGGCTTAGGGCATTTTGATTTGATTTTCTTTCCCATGCCCTATTAGAATTGTGGTGATAAATGCAGCCATTTTGGCATCTCTTTAAGAATAACAGAGGTAAAGAAAAAGAAAAGCAAAGAAAGAACCTACACAATGCTTCAAGAATCCATCCCTCTGGCCACATCATGCCTGTTTTCTAATCCTAAATATTTTAGACATTCTCACCCATAAGCCCATGTCATATGTGTCCCCTTCCCCTTTTTCTGAAGTGCCAGCTTAGGAGGCTGGTGCCCTTCAAGGCTAACACCCACTGCTAGACAGATGGAACTGAGAGGGCCAAGGCCAAGGCCAGGCCTATGCTGCCAACTCATTTGGCCACAGGCCCAGCCCTACTCCATAACCACCAATGCTGTCGTTATCCAGCTAAGGCTGGTCTCAGTGCTCTTTGCTGTCAGCTTCTCTAGGCTCCTGAAGATGACAGTAGGCTGTAACTCCTTGCTCCATCCTGCCATTCATACATCTGCCAATCACAGCTTTATGCACTTGATAAGATGTCCCTTGGCAAGAAGCAGCCAGAAGCCCCCTCCCATGCCCACAGCAGGTGTCAGGAGAGTGTCTGGAACAGCTGTCAGCCTCCCATTGCCAGGCTGGTATGACTGGCTTGCTGGGTACTCCTTTCTTCCCTGCAGCTCTCCAAGGTTTTCACTTCACAAGCATTAGTTTTGAAGAGGAAGAGTGACTGTCTTTTTTCATCTCCATTAAGAGGTCCATCTTCTATTATACATATGCACACCCATACACACATCCAGTAGGGATATAAAATATAGTCTGACCTTGTCACTCACTGGCTTAACCACCCAATGGCTTTTCCCAGCTTGCTGCTCAAAGTCCTTTAGGGGCTTGGTTAGGACTGTTTTGGCCCTAGACCTCACTATTTACAACCCATCTTCTTGCCCCCGCCTTGTTATTCCAAGCTTGCCAAGTTCCCTTCAACACTGCACACTGGTTTTGTTGCCCTCACCATGTCTGCCTAAGTTTCATCTGCCATTCAAGTGTCAGTTTAGATACCACTTCATCCAGAAAGCTCCCTCTGAATCCCCTAAGGCAGGGAGAGGAAGTCAAGTACCTTGCCTGCCTCTGCGTCCCCAAGACTTTCCTTACTTGATCTCTAGCTTACTAATAATGGCTATATGCAAGTGACGTATTTGTATGTGTTAAACTTGAAATACTGCAGTCTCCCTCCCCCACCCCAATTCAATAGCCATTATGGCAATATTAAGTGTTGAGTCCTTTAAGGAGTGATTAAGTCTTAGGGTAGAGTTCTCATGGGTGGCGTCAGGAGTGAGTTCATTCTCTTCCACTCTTCCAAGATAGAATGTAGCAGGAAGACATACACCTGATACTGAGCTTCCAAACCTCCAGAAAAGTGAGAAGATAACTCTCTGTTCTCTCAAATGACCCAGCCATGATTATTGTGTCCTAGCAGAACTAAGGCAGGATGTAACTCTCTTTATAGACTTTGAAAACAAATTGAAGATAAAAGTTATCTTTCATCTCACATATACTAGGTTCTTAGCTTATGTTTGCTGAATAAATAAATTCATAGTCATGCTTTCCTACTAGAATTAAGGTACAAAATTTGACAGTAAGGGAATTACTCAAGGGGATCTTACTTCTGGAAAACTGTTAGTGTTAGCTTGTGCTCACCCACAGGTGTGTCTGATTCAAAGTGAACATGGAGGGACCGAAGGTGTCATTCAGCTGCAATATACATGGTTAGAATGTATGAGGCTCTGGGTTCTATCCCTAGTGCATACACACACACACACACACACACACACACACACACACACACACACAAACACACACAAATAATAATAATAATAATAATAATAATAATAATAATAATGGGAAAGGAAGGAAGGGAAGGGAGAGGAGGAGGGGAAGGGAAGAATGGAGCATTCTTGACTGAACATAGAGGAGAAGGAAGTCTCTCACTATCATTTCTCTCCATTTATACCACCTAATGGATGAGAAATCTTGTCTCTTAAGTATCTCTTTGACATTTTCATCAGTTTTACCTCTGTGCTCATCCCCAAATATCAGCCATCATAGCCTTGCTAGCGCTCCAGGGAGCAGAGGCCTGCTTTGGCAGATCAGTGGTACCAGGACCCCACACTGTCCAAGTCTCTGGCACAGACACTCATCAGCATCTGTGACACCTCATGCCTGATAATGAATGTCAGCAGTACTGAGGGCCCTGGGACCTCAGTGTCAGCTGCAATGTATATCAGTTTTGTTACAAAGCTCACCTTCTGCCAATATGGTGGACATCATCATCTTTTGTAATATAGAGGTTTATATATATAGTCTTTATTTCGGTGGAAAGATGCCTCTTGGTTTCCAAAGCAGGAATCACATTCCCTGAATATCTTTAGAGAGTACTCCTCTGTCTCATGCTGGAATCTCTGTTATTTTTCTTATGTAGCAGAGTAGACTGATGCTAACAGCATCACCTAGTTCCACAAAGCCCTGCTCCATGAAGGCCAAGAGAGTTTCAGGGTGACAAAACCAAGTTATTATCATATTATGGTATTATTTCTACTACCTCTCTCCCATAATTTGTAAAAGAATGCTTTTTAAAAAGGTTAAACAGGATAGTTTTGATTTGCTGTGGGAAGAATAATTCATATTATTCATCAGGAGAATAATCCAAAGTTCTCTACACCTTGGAATCATTTCCTACCATTTAGCTATGTGTCAGTGAACTTTTATAAGTCACAATTGTTTGGCATGTAAATTTTTGTTTTGGCAATATTGGGTTATAATTAATTTAATAAAATATTTTATAAAAGAATGAAAATGTAGACAAAATATATTTTATAACCATGTTAGAATACAAAAATCAGAAAACACCATCACAATTTCCTCCTGTGGAGGTGTTTGGAAAGTGTTCTCTCTACTTAGCTCCATTTGATGAGAAGTTTCAAGAATATGACATATATTTAAGTATTTATTTGAACAAATGTTCACACTCTTTTGTTCTAATATTTGTGTGACTCTGCCTAAACTGAGCCCACATACAGCATGTGTCTATGCAGAAATTATGGGCACATGGCTTAAGTTAGCCTGGAGGGAGTCACAAGAGACAACACCTTTATTTCTTCACCACACAAGACTGTCCTCCCATGGAGTTGCTGTGTGTATAGACAAAGGGGATAATCTCACAGACCCCATATTTAACACAAACACACCCCTTGGATAAGGCAATAAAAGGACAACTCATAGTTTCTATCTCTTACTGTGTCACTTGTGATAAGTTGACTTTTTCTCATAAGTTTATTACACTCTTATTTCAATTTTATTGGCATAAAATTGTCCACAATGCCATCTCAACTGAATTTTAATATCTATAGAATGTATGGTAAGGTCCCTGTTTATTGTTTTTGACATTTTTATTTGCATTTCCCTCCCTGAAAAAGAAATTTATCAAGGAGTTTTCTATTCTATTCTATTAGCTTTTTAAAGAAAAGAAACCATTTTTTTCTTTTTAAATTCCCTTTATTGTTTTTTATCTTGTTAGCATCTTTTTTTAATGATTATTGCATCCTGATTTCTGTGTTCTCAGACTTTAATTTACTGGACTCCTTTTTCCTACTTTTATGAGATGTGTATTTAATCTGCCTGCTTTTCTTCTCTAAATATTGTCACATCCTGTAGTACTAGAGTTCAGAACTGTGACATGAACTTCAAGGGACACAATTCAGCCCATAACCAAGACGCCTCTCAGGAACTGCAGCACCTGGCCTGGCTGCTCTTTACTCCTGCACACCCTCATTTCAGTGCTACAGCCCTTCGGGGCCTCAAGACAACCTCAGGGGCCTCACTCGCATCACTGCTTTTTGACCGTCTCTGTAGTCCAACTCCATAGCAACTCATTCTTATGAGATCTTTCAAACTGCCACTCAGACCTATAACATCCCAGCACTCTGCAATACCTGCATTCTCCAAGAGAAAAAAAAAAAAGGTCATTTTTTATTCCTCCTTCCCTGAACAATAGACTAGTAATTTTCCGTAATACGTGGACTTTCTGTTATCATTGAATAGATTTAAGGATCATGTTTTGTGCAGATTTTCTAGTTGTTCTCAGAAAGAGGACTGGTGCATTCCTTCCTTTGTACTTTCTGCCAAGAAGATAGCTTTAGACATGGGTGTGTCCACATCTCTTTATTTAAATGAAGTGTATTGCATAAATGATTTTCTCTAGTGGTTTTCTCACTAAAAATGATTACTACAAAAATTTTGGGATAGAGTGATGTGCCTACATGAAAAGTAAGTGGTCCCATTTCCCTCCCTCCCTCTGCCATTCATCTTCTCAGAGGTGACAATTCTGAATACTCTTCTTTATGTTTACTTAGATACATAAAATATGTATCAACATTTTCAATAAATGGCACAAAATATACCCCAGTTGCATCTAACTTGTCTCATTTTGTGCGTGTCAATCCATTTGAATCAACCCATTCTTTTTTATTGCTTCAAACAATGCTATAATATGAATATGCTATCATTTATTTATATCTTGCTGAATTGATAAATATTTAAGATTGTCTCTAATTTTTTACTCTATTTCAAGTAGTGTTGCAATGAAAATCATTGCATATGTCTCCTCCTGTATATGAGTGCATATATATGTATATATACATATATATGCAACATATATGTGTGTGTATCTCAAATTTCCTCTTTGACAATTACATGTATATATATATAAGGCATGTTGGTTACACTTTCCGTCCCAACATCCCTTGTCTCCTTTTCACTCCTGTAATCCCCCTCCTCTTTTCAAGTTCTTTTCTCATATTCAAGTGTTTACTTTTTGTCTTTGAACCCACTGAGATTTACAAGGGCCAAAAAATTAAATAAAAATAAACAAAATTACTACCCACTGGAGTCTGGTTGAATTGTCTGTGGTTATGAAAGTGAAGACAATGACTACCTCTTGTTCAGGATCCATCAGTAGCCAATATTCCCGCAGGATGAAGCATGGATCCATGATCCTTTCCCCAATCTATGACTGACTGTGCAAAGTCCTGTCATATGCAGGCCTGTTGCAGGCAGCTGGAGCTGCTGAGATCATGATTGCAACTGCTGTGCCATCCCCAGAAGATTTCATTTCACAGCCATATTCCCGTCTTCCAGCTCTTATAATCTTTCTGACTCCTCCTTTGTCCCCTGAATGTTAGAGTGGGTGGTGTAAATGTCTTGTGCAGTGTAGCATGAATCTTAAAGGTACTTATTAATAAAATCAAACCTGAGGCCAGTTATTGGGGTGGATGCTGGAAGATCAGAGAAGCAGAACAAGCCACAGCTACCTCACTCACCAGTTCCTCAGCTGATCCTGTTTCCTCAGACTGGAAGCCTCTCAGTCCTCATCCAGAATGAATCTCAGCTGAACTGTGCTGCTCAAAGTCTGAAAGCTTAAGCAGGCTAAAAGCTTCTAGTTTCTGGTCTTCACGCCTTATATAACTTTCTGCTTCCTGCCATCACTCCCTGGGATTAAAGGCTCACTTCCTGGGATTAAAAGCCTGAGTCACCCTGCCTGGCTGTTTCCAATGTGGCCTTGAACTCACAGAGATCCAGAGGGATTTCTGCCTCTGGAATGCTAGGATTAAAGGCGTGAGTGCCACCATTTTCTAGCCTCTATATCTAGTGGCTGTTCTGTTCTGTGACCCCAGATAAGTTTATTAGGGTGAACAATATTTTGGGGAACACAATACCACCACAGTGTAGAGATGAGTACTCAACAGGCAAATGTTCTCAGCATCATAAGCAATGATGAATCTGGATTCACTGCTATGTTCAAGGCAAAAAGAACTTCTGTTTAAAGTTGAGAATAGTATTTATCTGTGGCATAAAAACAAATATTTAGAAGGCAATTTGGCATAATGCCAAACAACTGTTCCCTCCCCTAGGACCTAAGACATTGTTGGTCACAAGATTTTGACTGTGTTTATAGAACCAAGCATGAATTCCCTCTTGTGAAGTAGGGTCAAGGGAGATTAGTTGGTTAGCACCCTAACAGTCATATCACTACTGTGCCAGTGGACACAGCCTGCAAGCCAGATAATTACTGTAATTCTTATGCCATTTAGGAGAGATCATGTAATTTCTCAGCATACATATGACAGTATATTCCTGGTTATTAGATATCAAA
>CABHPP010120873.1:0-47880 GCA_902168425.1 Peromyscus attwateri | reverse complement strand
CCAATAGTTTTCCAGCAATTCCATAAAAGAGAAGCCTCAGTTCTGACACCACCGCCACCACATTCTGAAGGTCTCAGCCCCTGCGAAGGGCTTTGTGCTGTTTTTAACATTTCAGGACATCACTTGCTCATAACTGTTGGAGATACAGCTTGTTTGTCTTGTTCTTAGGTAAGGCATACGTGAACACCCAATAGAATCTGACACTCCCCTCTGTATGTGTGCTGGATCGCAGTGTTTTCATGGGATGTGATGAATGTCAGGCCTGGGGGCCAGTGTGCCACCCTCCCGCTGCCTCTCCACCTGTCCTCTGCCAGGTGAGCACACCCTGCTGCTGCTCTCTGCCTGACTGCCCACTGATGCTTCCCTGCTGACCCATCATGCTTGCTGTATCTTCATAGAGTCTCCTGTTAATGACTCCTCATCTCAACCCTTTCATTCAAGTATATTCTTTACTCTGGATCTGTTTTTTTAAATAAAGGTCCTAGGAGGCCAGGGCCACTTCCCCAGAGTCCAATGGCAAAGTTCAGTTCCCATCGGAAATGATGGAATCAGTGACAGGGATAGTTCAGACTCCGTACTGATGTTTAATGACAACAAATCACAGTCACTTCATTTGTCCCCCCCCCCCAAAATCTCCCTTTAATCGAGACAAACTGCCTACTATTCCCTTCTTAGGATGGGCCCCACGCTCTGGATGCTTAATCGACATGCCGAACCTCAGAGTGAACTGAGAACAGAACCAAGGATTTTTACTTCCCCACCTCTTGTTATATCACCTGCATGAGGTGCAAATAAAATAGCACATAAAAATGTTGGGCTTCCCTCTGCCAGCCTATAGGAAAGGAAATTGTGAGTCGAGAGAGAGCTAGAAGAGTGAAACATGTGCAGATAGAGAGAACAAGCAGGCACAAAGCAGGGATACACGGAAGATAAGTTCTGAGACCCAGGTTCTCCCTTGAAGTCAATAACGACTCCGGGACATCCCTTTCCCACCATGAAAAGGGCTGCCTTATGCAAATTAGCATCTTGCCAGCCCGGCTGCATTGGGGCAGAAACAACTGGTCTGCAGTCAGCCAGAAAGAAAAACAGCAGCTAAGGTGCACAGCGTTACCTTTCCCACAGTGAATGAGGCATTAACTTCCAGATCTCTGACCCTTTAAATCTCTGTGACAATAATTAATGTGAGAAAGATAACTAATATTTACATTTGTACTGAAAGCCTCAACTAATAGGCACTGGAGTTATGTAAGGTGGCAGGAGAGCCTCGCCATCGCTCGCCCTCGTTGCTGGCAGGTGAGGCATTAACCTCCTTTTCAGGATGCCTCAGCACCTATCTATGCCAGCAATGCGGTCACATGCTGTGTGGGCGTGAACGGCACAGAGACCTGAGTGACACATGAGAAGCGTACTTAATCATTATTAGGTAGAGGTCATGGCCTTCTCCCAGCTACAGAGATCTCTTCGATGTCCTAATAAAAATGCACCGGGCTGTGAGTGCTCCAAACCTTGGTCTACAGCCATCACCGGGGCAGTATGCTCTCCATGGAAATCACTTCCTTCTCTGCGCTTCATGACTGGTTTGTACACTTCAAACTTCCTGCATCCAAATCCTTCAAACATACAAACCCCAAGCCTCTCCCCTTCGACTTTCCAATCTGCTAAATAAGACTAAGAGACCTAGAGAATAATTGTGTTTTTTTAAGAAGTTTCCCCATTAAATATGATGCTCAGCTGAAGTTAGGAAGCACTGGTTTATTTAATGCTGTTACTTAATCTGAACGAATTAAGCTCGAAGCAGTCACTGGTGCTCCATTCCAAGTGGGATCTCTGTCAGAAATAAAAACCAAAGTGGACATGGACTCCACTACTCTGCCATTCAGAGACTTTCTGAGGAGACGTGAGTGTGGTCTGATAAGAATGTCATGGAAAGGACCAGTTACCAAAACACTGAGAAAATTAGTCTGGGTCCGTAACATTCCAAATGCCTGGCTTAATTAAATTAAATTTGCTGTAAGGAATTTAAGATTGTATCATTACTCTTCTTTGGCTTTTCAAATGGGTTCTCTCTTTCCTCCTCTTTCTTTCTTTTGCATTTGTGAGAATTCCTTTTAGTGTCTGACTTATTCCCACCTTTTGGAAAAGGTCGTGGAAGTGAGCAGGAAAAGTGGTCTTTAAAATCATTTGTGCTCTCCTTAACTTACAGCACAGAGTATCTGTAATATGAATCTTAAAGGTCTTATTAAAAAAATCAAACCTGAAGCCAGGTATTGGGGTGGATGCTGGAAAATCAGAGAAGCAGAACAAGCCACAGCTACCTCACCTTGCCGATTCCTCAGCTGATCCTGTTTCCTCAGACTGGAAGCCTCTGAGTCCTCATCCAAATGGATCTCAGCTGAACTGCTGCTCAAAAGCCTAAAAGCTTAACAAGACTCTAGTTCCTGTTCCTCATGCTTATATACCTTTCTACTTCCTGCCATCACTTTCTGTGATTAAAGGCATCTGTCTCCATGCCTGGCTGTTTCCAATGTGGCTTTGAACTCACAGGGATCCAGGCGGATCTCTGCCTTTGGAATGCAGATTAAAGGTGTGTGTGCCACCATTTTCTGCCTTCTATATCTAGTGGCCGTTCTGTTCTCTGACCCCAGATAAGTTTATTAGGGTGCACAATATATTGGGGAACACTATATCACCACAAGTAGCCTAACTCCTTATCCCAGCTCTAATTAGGCCATGTTCCCTTCTCTGCCACCCATCTAAAGATAGATCCTCTCAAGTTCTCTTTCTTCTACCTCTCTAGTTACTGAGTCCCTACTGAGAGGCTGGAGGAAGTAGAGGCAAGCTGTCTTTCCACACATGTGTGTGTATCCTACAGTTTGATCCCCTTTGGACTCTCAAATAGAAAAACTGAGAGTTTAACCTCAGATTAAATAAGTTTAAAAACCTTTCCAGTGATTTCTAGCCAAGCAAGACTGAAAACCCTAGCTCATCGAAGGAGTTAGAATCTGTGTCAAGCTATGAAGGGGTTGACGTAATATCTCATTCCACAAGACTTTCTGGAACTCCTCCCACATTGCTGGCCCTGTGTTCAGTGCTATGGAGGCAACAATGGTCAAGAAATAATTTCCAACACTTTTTTTGAGACAGGGTTTCTCTGTGTAGCCCTGGCTGTCCTGGAACTTGCTCTGTAGCCCAGGCTGGCCTTGAACTCACAGAGACCCGCCTGCCTCTGCCTCCCAAGTGCTGAGATTAAAGGCGTGAGCCACTACCACTAGACAAATTTCCAAAAATTTGCCACTACTAAAAGCAACAATGCTTTTATACAAGGCAGCTATAGCTCACAAGCTACTCAAATCACATCATCGTGACTTCCACTTATGCACTGTTCTACACATTATGCTATCACTTCAGATAGCAAGGCAGATGTCAGTGATTTTATTTTAAATATACTAATGGCAATGTTAATGTGTTCTTGAATACTTAAAATTATAAGAATAATTTTACCCACAAATGTAGTACTTCCCACACTATAGACACTATGCAAAGGATTTAGGAAACATTTCTTATGCTGGCAGGATTTTTATCATGTAATTTAAAATTACACACATTTATCAGTTGGGGGAGCATCCATGTGTCATGGTACATGTATAGAGGTCAGAAGACAACTTTCAAGAGTGAGTTCTCTCCTTCCACCATATGGATCCTAGAGGCCAAACTTGGGTCATGAGACGTGGTGGCAAGTGCCTTTATGTACTGAGCCATTGTGCTGGTTAGTTTTATATCAGCTTGATAGAAGCTAGTGTCATCAGCCAGGAGGGAACCTATATTGAAAAAAAAAAATACCCTCATAACACTGGGCTGTGGGAAAGCCTGTAGGATATTTTCGTAATTAGTGGTTGATGGGAGAGGTCCTGGCCCATTGTGGGTGGGGCCACCCAGGGCTAGTGGTCCTGGGTTCTATAAGAAAGAAGTCTGAGTGAGCTGTGTGAAGCAAGCCAGTAAGCAGCTCCCTTCCATGGCGTTTGTATCAGCTTCTGCCCCGGTTCCTGTCCTGGGTTCCTGTCCTAGGTTCCTGCCCCGTTTGAGTTCTTATCCTGACTTCCTTCAGTGATAGACAACAGATTTGGAAGTGTAAGCCGAATAAACCTTTCCTTCCCCAGTTTGTTTTGGTCATGGTGTTTCATCACAGCAATAGAATGGTAACGAAGACAGCCATCTCCTCATTTTCTATTTGAAAAATGGAAGGTAGAGTGGTGAGATAAAGCCAAGACTCAACCCATGTCTGTTTTCCAGAGTTTGCCTTCTTGGCTGAATTCAGTGAGGTCATATGATGTAAACAAAATACCTGTGCAAGTGGAAAGTGATTCGAACCCACAAGTTCTGTTTCTTTTTATACTACAAATCTCCAATGTCACTGATAGTTCCTACAGAACCATACTGTGTATGCAGAGAGGAAAGAGGCCACAATTCCCCATCTGAAATAACTCACATGGACTTTAAAAAGAATGTCGCCTGTGAGGGAATGAGTCCAAAGTCCTGCCATGTCTGTTAATAAACCATATTAATTATTTGCAAACATGCAAAATGCAAATGATAACTCATTTCAAAAGCTCCTTGACTTTCAAAGAACTGTTCACAAAGCCAAGCTGACCATAACAGAAAAGGGAAGGTAAGAGAGGTGTGCATAGAATCCACACATTAAAACACAGTGTCCCTGGATTTTGACCTCCAGACTTCAGCATCTACTTCTGACATTAGGAGAAAATAGGTAAGAGCTAAAGGAAAGTGGCACCAGGTACTAACCACAATGGTTGTCATTTGGAAATAGACTGCCTTGCAAATCGTACCAAAGAGAATTTGCAAAGAAACATCTGCGGTTTACAGGTTAAAAGACTGGAGTTTAGCATTCATGTTTCCATCAAAGGTGCTACAATTAACATCTGAGCTATCTGAGCTAAGAGGTGTCACAAACCAATCCTTCATTAAAAAAGAAAAAAAAGTGAGAAAAGGCAGCTTAGCAATTATTCTCCATGGGAAAGATGACTGTAAGTAAGTGCACCTCATAAATTATTTGCAGACGTGTCCATATTAGAATGAAACAAGATCTGTCTGAGGGTAACACACCTGTGCCATGGATCATTGCCCTCATTCACAAATAATAAGTGGTCTGCCAGATGTTTAGCCCCACACAGACATATGTAAGGCAAAGCCGTAGGAGAGGGTATCTTAGCTCAGACCAGAGATGATCTTTTTATCCTCTCCAAGCTCTCAAGCTGTGTCAGCAGCCTTCCCAGGAACGTAACCAAAGGCACGGAGGATTCCAACTGTTAAGCGCTAACCTTCCATCCCAGTGATTAAACTACCAGAGAAGGCACAGGACTGTTAGATGTCCCTAATCTCAATTAGATGCCTGCGGTTCTTTCATTTGGTCTTTGATTTTAACAGATGTGAATTGGTAAGTTTTCTCTCTTGCTGACAGTTTCATCCATGCACTATGACCATATTGACCCCCATCGCCCCCTCTCCTGCTCCCACTCCTGCTGACCCCCATCTGCTTCTCAACGAGTCTTCCCACTCTTGGGTCTTTTCTTTCTGCAGGTCTTGCGCAGGTAGCCACAGCTGCTGTTTGTGTTGCCGTGACGTGTCCTGTCTAGAAGACGGCTTTTCACAGTTTCCTTTCCATGCTCTAACTCCCAATGTTTCCTACCCACTCTTCTCTGATATTCCCTGGGCCTTGGAGGGAGTGATATGCGTGTCCTATTTAGGGCCAAGCACTCAATAGTCTTTCTCGCCTACTTGGTCAACTTTGAATTCCTTCTTGAACCATCACTCATTGCAGAAAGAAGCTCCTTAGGTGTGGACTAAGAACAGCACCAATCTACGGCTGTACACACAAACATGTAGAACGCTATTTGACTAGATGTCAGTTAAGCCGAACATCAATACTGGATTTGATACTAGAGCCTGTGGCCTCCTCAGTCATAGGATTTTGACCAATTTCACAGTATTAGGAATGAATTCTCCTGTGGAGGATGTCTCAAATCCAATCAGAAAGTGATTGGTTACTCTTAAAACAGCCAAATGTACCAGTGGGCATCTCTTGCCAGACAGGTATTTTAGCATTTCTTCACTTAAGAACTCATCACAACCACCCCCTCATCACAACAACCCCTTCACATACCTACACTTGAATAGGACTCTTGTATTAGGACAGTCAGTGAGGAATGGACACATGACCTCGGCTACACCAACCAAAATGCTTGAAGCACTCTGTTTTCTCATTTGGAGGAGACCATATGAAGGAAGAAGAATTAGAACAGCAAGAAAGAAGCAAAGTTCAGATTTGAGCCCAACTTGTCTGACCTGCTTTGTGGCCATTCTCTGGCGTAATGAGATTCAGGAAACCCAGGGAGGGGAAGCAGCCACATCAAAATGGAAACAGCCTGAAGGCAGCTGGAAATATAATCTAAATTATCTTTCTTAAAATAGCATATGACTTCAGACCAACAGAACACTAGCTCTGAAAGCTGGTGAGCCTTGGAGATAAAGGTGGAAACAACAGATAACATCGTAAGTGATTAACACAGTTGGGCTAGTGGTGGAAAAGCATTTCAATCATCCAGTAGAGGAAAAACGGAAGCTGTGTGGCCTTGTTTAAGCTTGGTGAGGTCGAAGATCACATCTGAAACGTAATGTATGTTGTATTACAGATTGTCACAAATTTCAGTAGCCATTTAAAATTTTTTGAATTGTTAATTGGGATAGGCTTTGAGAAGTTTATGAAAGTCCAAGAGATCTCCAAATTATAGGAGAAAGGTAACTCGAAAAATTCAGGATGGTCAAGGTCCACTTTGCAGTTACAGAATGAACAGAACTCATGGTAGAAAGATAGTATCCAAGAAGGGTGTGAGTCCTGGGCCATCGCCTTCTTTTATACTGCGAAGTTCTGCGCATAAGGGAAAAACTCTGCCCTCCTGCAAACTGCCAGAGGCAAGTGTTAAACCCTGGATTTTCCAGACAATTAAGGTTACAAAACTAATCAAAGCTGCTCATCAGCTGATCCTGAGAGAGGACGTAACCTGAATGATCTGGACAGGCTCCAATGGAAGGCCTAAGGCCTAAGGCCTAAGACTGTGGGAGAGTGTGCTGGGATGGGTGGGTGGTAGATGCAGGAAGAGGACCATCAGCCCCTGCTGCCTCTGTAAATGGAAGAAATATGGGTGGCATCTTGTCATCGCTTCAGAGAGGAAGAAACAGAATCTCCTGGCGACTTACCAGGAGGAACTCAGCACCCCTGAGAGCTTGGTTTTGATCCAGGGAAGCCTACCATGAGCCTCTGGTTTCTAGAGCTGTGAGATAATAAACTTGTATCGAGTTACAACAGGACTAATACCAGACACTAGAAACCAAAATGGTTTCAACGAGGCATTCCAGAAAGAGAAGTTCTTGTTGGAGAAAACAGCACTGCCTGAGTTAAGGCAGTGGGCTTTTGCTTTGGGTTTTATTTTGTTTTTCCTTTGTTTTCCTCCAAGTAGAGAGATATTATGATATAGACAAGCACTGGTCACAAATCTGCTGGTTTGAATGTAAGTCATGGTTATCTTGGGTAGACCACTTAGCCCACTGGCCTTAGTTGATTCATCTATAAAATGAACATACAGACTTCAATGTCCAACAAGGCCTTTTCCATGTCTCTCAGAGATGTATGGCTCTGCCTTTGTGAATACCATCCCAGGAAGCCCATTTTTTTATTATTAAGAAATTTTTTATTCATTTTACATACCAACCAAAGATCCCCCTCCTCTCTCCTCCCACCCCTCCAGCCTCATGCTCTCAAACCACCACCCCTTCCCTCCTACAAGAAGGTAAGACCTCCCATGGGGAGGTACATTTAATAGAGGCAGGTCCAAGCCCCTCCCCCTGCCTCAAACTGTGCAAGGTGTCCCACCATATGTAGTGGGCTCCAAAAAGCCTGCTCATGCACCAGGGATGGATCCTGATCCTACTGCCAGGGGGCTCCTTAAGCAGATCAAGCTACACAACTGTCTCGATATGCAGAAGGCCTAGTCCAGGCCCATGCAGGGTCCACAACTGTTGATCTAAATTTCATGAGTTCCCACTAGTTTGGTTTGGTTGTCTCTGTAGGTTTCCCACAACCCACAGTTCCAGAGATACTAGCTAACAAGGAAGACCCAAAGAGGGATGCATGGATTGCCCTGGGAAGGGGAAATAGATGAGATCTCTACGAGTAAACTGGGGATGAGGGGTAGTCAATGAAGGGTAGGGGATGGGGGATGAGAACATAAGGGAACAAGAGCCTTCATCCAGTAACTGATGGAAGCAGATGCAGAGATCCAGAGCCAAGCATCAGTCTGAGCTCCAGGAGTCCAGTCAAAGAGAGAGAAGAGGGATTCTATGAGCAAGGAGCATCAAGATTATGATGGGGAAACCTACAGAAGTCCATGCTTTGGTCAGCCACAGTAGGTCTTATGATCCATTGGGTTGGGTAAGAATAAGGTATTACTTTCTGTTAAGACAAGCTAGGAAAAGGCTGTTACTACATTCACTCCAAAGATCTTAGGCCACCAAGAAGGAGAGCAGGCTAAACCAAGAAGGCAAAGCTCCATACCTTAAACACTGACTTGGAGAATAACACAAACTCATAGACTTAGCCGAATGACAGATGGTCTACTCCAACATGAACAATCTTTCCTGAAAGAACATTATTTTTTTTTCCAACTAAGATTCTTGAAGCCACACTCAATAATAAGGGTGTTTGAGGTTACAGAATTCTAAAACCTAAAACTGGATTTAAAACTAAGTCGTGCTCATAGAATGTCAAGGTCATTTAAGATAAACATGGAAAATGAACTTGCAACTTGAAGATTACATATAAAAATTCAAAAATGTTAAAGCAAATTTATTTCCCTCGCCCAGTCCATTTCTGTAGCTAGAAGTTTTTCTGTGTCCCACATGGTCCGCAGCCGCTCAGACACAAGTAAACACACACAGAGACTTACATTAATTAAAACTGCTCAGCCATTAGCTCAGGCTACCTACTGACTAGCTCTTACATTTAAACTCAGCCCATTTCTGTTCATCTACATGTTGCCACATGTTCCATGGCTTTACCTGTGTGCCATTACATGCTGCTCCCTGGATGGTGGGCTGGCGTATCCTGACTCAGCCTTCCTCTTCCCAGAATTCTCCTTGTCTGCTTATCTTACCTATACTTCCTGCCTGGCTACTGGCCAATCGGTGTTTTATTAAACCAGTGTACAAAGCATTATTCCACAGCACATTTCAGGAGTGACTTCCCTGGGCACTGCCTATCTAAAATATCTCTGTAACACTGGCAGTAACTCATGAGTGGGCACTGCATGCAAAACTCTGAAAATATGCTAAAAACCTCACCTCCTGCTAGGCAAACAAATAGGTGAGGGTTCAGAGAAGATCTGGAATTTTAAGTTTAGGAGGAAAGCCTGAAAAGTTGGAGTTTTCAAATTATTTAGATGCAGACATTTCAATCCCAGTACACATGGACGGCACAGGGCTGTCCTTCCCAGGCTCAAACCCCACGGAGATTGACTTCTGAACTGAGCAACAGGAATGGCCATTTCTATTGTTGTTGTTACTATTACTGTTAACCTAGTGTTCGTGTGCACTATGCCTGCAGAGTCCGAGGACAGTTTGTGGGAAGTGATCCTCTCCTTCCACCATGGGAGCTTTGGTGATCCAGCTCAGGATGTCAGCCTTGGCAGCAGGCTCCTTTATCTGCTGAGGCATCTCAGCAGTCCAGGAACAGCCATTTGTATTAATCGTTCTGATGACCTGGCTCTCGGCACATGCTTGATGAAAAACAAGTTGGGAAATGCTCACTGAACAAGTATGAGGAGGCTTCGAGGTTGCTCTGGGTTCCTGCCACAGCACAAGAGAAACAGAATGAAGTGAGAAGGGACCCTTAACAGCTGGTCAGTTGGTAAAAGTGACGCAGCTGAGCAACTGAGTAGCAGTGGGCTCTAAAAACTGACAGAGGAAGAAATGGAAAACCAAGATCGCTCTTACTGAGTTTCATTGTTGTTGTTGTTCTGTTGTTGTTTTGAGACAGGGTTTCTCTGTGTAGCCCTGGCTGTCCTGGAATTTGCTCTGTAGACCAGGCTGGCCCTGAACTCACAGAAATCTGCCTGTCTCTGCCTCCTAGAGTCCTGAGATTAAAGGCGTGTGCCACCGCCCGAATAAGGAGTTTCTTATCTAAACTGGTCATCCTTGAAGTGTGATTCTTAGACCAGCACCATGAGGATTAATTGAGAAGTTAAAAATGCCACTGCTCAGGCCTACTTCCAGTTTTACCAAGTCTCAAAGGCTGAGTCTGGGATCTGAATGCCCTAACAACACCTAGCAAGTGATTCTGATGAACAAAATTTGAGATCTACCACACACAGAGATGGAAACACCCAGTGTTAAAGAAGCTAAACAAAATATGTGGCATGGAGGCCGGGCGGTGGTGGGTCACACCTTTAATCCCAAAACTCGGAAGGCAAAGGCAGAGGCAGGTGGATCCCTATGAATTTGAGGCCAGCCTGGTCTCCAGAGTAAGTTCCAGGACAGTCAAGGCTGTTACACAAAGAAACCCTGTCTCAAAAAAAAAAAACTGATTAATTAGTTAATTAATTAATTTAATATGTGACATGGCAGAAAGGGTTTTCTGACACCCTGGCCCAACAATTGTTCAAGCCTGGGTGAGTAACTGTGCTACAAACCCTAGTTTTTCTAGTGGATGGTTATAATGCCTTTACTTGCTGCGTTGGAAAAAAATACTGTGGATCAAAAGAGACAAGGTGTGCAAAAATATCTTGCAATCTGGAATCCCCAAAGATATGTAAGTTATTAGTAAGGTGATAAGTTCAGTCTTTAGAAATCGCAGGTTGGAATCTCTCTATTCAGTACACAAATATTATTGGCATGCTTACCACAGGACAGTCATTGTTTTCTACGATAAGAACATCTAAATAAATGCGCTGTAGCCTCTTGTTTTGAGGAAGTCAGGGGAAGAAAAAAAAAAAAGTCTGAATTGAGGAACGCTTTACTCTAATTTCAGATAAGGACTGAGTGCTAATCAGTTGCATGGCTCCTCCAGGTGCCTTTGTTAATATTCTGATCCCGCCCTTTGGCAGCACCCTGTGCCCTGATGTAGAAGCCTATTCTTATGGGAAAACTCCGCCCACTTCTCCCTTCCTCCCACGAGGTGCAAAGTGCACACCTCTTGAACCCTTCGCCCCCTTCTCTCTCTCTCTCTCTCTCTCTCTCTCTCTCTCTCTCTCTCTCTCTCTCTCTCTCTCTCTCTCTCCCCCCTTTCCCTTCTCTCCCCCTTCTCTTCCCCTACCACCCAATAAAACTCTTCACTGAGCGCTGTCTGCATGGCATCTCTGTCTCTCACCCCCCATGGGGTACCTTGGCTCTACCCACCAGGACCACCCGCCACCATGTATAATATCATAACAGTCATAATTTTGGAAATGGAGTCAGTAAGGACAGGGGAGTTCTGTGGGTGAATCTTCTATCTTGGCATGAGGATGCTTTTCTCTTTCAGTGCCTAGGGCTGGGATGGATGGGTGAGAATCAGTGAGGAAGCAAGGTCACCTGGATGTGAGCACTGTACGATTAAGGGCAGCTGAAAGGACTCTAAAGAATGGCTTGAAAAGAAACAAAGGCAAGCCTATGGAGCAGAAGTGATGGGAAGGCAATGACGGAGATGGATGCTGAGAACCCTCAGTTTGTGTCTCTGCAAAGGGGATTGGTTACAGTGTTGAACCGTCGAGGAAAGGGTTAGCCTGAGTCTTCTGAGCGGCTCTGACTTTAAAGCGAGCTCCTTTGGAGGTCCTTGGCCGTATTCACACAACACTAAGTCCTAGGCGTGTCTGAAGATAAGACCATTTCCTCTAGATCTGCACAAAATATAGATGCTAAAATTACCCATAGTTTTTGTTCATCGTTGCCATGATTATTGGGTGAATAATAAATTATTTGATTAATTACAATGAGAAATCCCTGTGTGTGTGTGTGTGTGTGTGTGTGTGTGTGTGTGTGCGCGCGAACGCGTTTCTTCCATTTTTCTCTGCCTCTGGAACGACAATGACTTAGCAATGGGCTGGCTATTCTGGGCCCTTTCCACCCAGCTCAGTAATGATGCATCTTTGTGAGCAGAAAGCTCTTAAAACAAAACAAACAAATGACTCTGCTTTCAATTCCTAATCAAAGTCTGTGGGCCCACATGGGAAGCTTCAAGGACAACTTTTGTTCCCCAGCTTGTCTGCAAATGTGGAGGTTGGAGGATGGCGAGAGGAGTGTGGCTTGGTAAGGTTCCCTTTGCAAAGAATGGAGTGTCTGTCACTTGAGTTGATGGCTGAAAACATTCCATCCACCAGTGACTGATGAGACCCACATGCAATTAGTGACTCTCATTCTAAAAGAAGACGAAATTCATTAATAAGTCATTAGGGATTGTGAGTTCTTGTGATTTCCACTTCCTCTTACCACCCACACACTGGTGGCAAAATAGTCTCCAGCTATTATTTTTAACACAGAGTTTGAAATATTCTGAATCCTTTCAATTAAACGGGCATTTAGACCTCACAACTAAGAAATTATTAATGTTAATTGTGAGGTCTTATTTTTTTTCTTCCCAAAGTGGGGGTTCTGGGCTGTTCTGTTAATTTTTCAAATAACTTGATTTAGCAAGATCTATTTATAATTTTGGTTTAGAAACTGGGGTATTTTAATGGTTCTAAATTAGAGGTGGAGACTTCTAATGATAATCTGCTTCTCTGAGTATCCAGTGCACCCCACAACACTCATCAGTGGTACCTGGGAAATGACTCAGCCTTTTTCCACAAAACCGAAGCAGACCCCTGCAGAGCAGGGACAGAAGCCCAAGGCAGAGATGGGAGGGACTCCAGTTCAGAGCTCCTCCTCTTCTTCTGGGAATGGACCATCTGCAATGTAGTGGCTAGCTCTGCCTCTGGGTGCACAGATGCTCATCTGCACCATTGCATGGGTGCCTGTCAAGAACCTTCTGGAGCCTATGTACCTAGGTGTCTTTTCTTTTTTTTTTTTTCCACTTCTGGGCTTTTTTTTCTTTATTCTTTTTTTAATCATAATAATATTTTTATTAATTCTTTCAGACTTTTATACAAGACGTTTTGAACATATTTACCCTTTATTCCCCCAACTCCTCCCAGATCCACCTCTCACCTTCCCACCCCTTCCAATTTTGTGTCTTCGTTTTTTAACAAAATAGCACACCAAGTTCCCTTTGTTCTTCTCACACACTCAAGAGTGTGGGGTCATTCGCTAGAGCATGGCTGGCCAACTTGGAGCCACACCTAGGTGCCTTTTCAACTCCTCTCAGCCTCTATGTAACTCCATTAAAGACAAATGTGCTACTGTTACATCAACAAGATGGGAAAAACCAACTACGATGAGTCCCCTTCCTTACCACTTACAAGAAGGCCTGAAGCCCTTAACCAGTCCCTGTGATTCCTGCATTCAAGAGCAATGTTTTTTCTGTTTTGTTTTGTCTCTGATCATTTTGATGTTTGTCCAGTTATGTGTCTGTCACATCACAGAAACATATAGTTTCAGACTTAGTCACAAACATTTGTATTTGAAAAATTATCATAACCAGGATTTAACCTTCATAAATTGCAAGGATGCACACAGTATTGCAATGCAAGAAAATGGGATGCTGAGAAAAGGGAATCTAGTCCCTACCTTGAGAGTCCTGGTCTACTTTGTAAATATCATTTCCAAAATTGTTTGCCTTTATTGGGCATGGTTGGGGTAGGAACACACAGAGAACAGCTTGAGTGAATTACAATGCTGTGCAATGTGCCATCCAGCAATGGCCTTAAGGCCTGTGCATCATGATGGTAGAATGTATTCAAACCCATAGATTCATCCCGTATAATCTCACTTCCAACTCTTCTGTGGCTCCCTGTGTCCAGCTGCCTTCCGTTATTAGTGTCATGGAGGTCACCACAGGCCCGTGTGTAGCACGAGTCTTAACAGGTCTTTATTAATAAAAAACAAACCTGGAGCCAGGTACTGGGGTCAATGCTGGAAGATCAGAGAAGCAGAACAAGCCACAGCTACCTCACCTTGCCAATTCCTCAGCTGATCCTGTTTCCTCAGACTGGGTGGCTGTCAGCCGAACTGCTGCTCAAAAGCCTAAAAGCTTAACCAGCCTAGTTACTGGTTTTCACGCCTTATCTACCTTTCTGCTTTCTGCCATCACTTCCTGGGATTAAAGGTGTGAGTCACCATGCCTGGCTGTTTCCAGTGTGGCCTTGAACTCACAGAGATCCAGATGGATCTCTGCCTCCCAAGTGATAGGATTAAAGACCTGTGTGCCACCATTTTCTGGCCTCTATGTCTAGTGGCTATCCTGTTCTCTGACCCCAGATAAGTTTATTAGGGTGCACAATATTTTGGAGAACACAATATAACCACAAGTAGCCTAACAGTAGGACTCAACAGTATTGTGGTTTTACACTGGTTTTGCTTGTTTTCTATTTCTTTCTTGCCTCCTCCTCCTCCTCCTCCTCTTCCTCCTCCTCCTCCTATTCCTCATCCTCCTTCTTCTATTCCTCTTCTTCCTCCTCTACCATCTTATCCTCTTCTTCTCTTCATTTTGTGGAAAAAACAGTGTGGTTTATTTAATTGCTCTTTTGTAATTGAAGCTTATCTATAAACTATAGTCTTATGGCCTTTAACCAGCTTAATATACAAAAACTACATAGAATATGGCCTGGAAAATAGAAAATAGTGTATATGTGTTGGCTTTCAGTGATAATTTTTCATACTTGATTTATGATACAGCCCCATAAAGCCTGACATGAACAAAACAAGTTGGATAAGAAATGTCTAATAAATCATGGAGAGAATATAACAATTTCTGTTTTCTTTTTACAAAGCCCAAAGTACCATTTGAACACAAAGCTCTTTGGAGTGATGAGAAAACAGCCATTAAAAAAAAAACTGGACCAAAATGCATCTCTTCACCTTCAACAGTTTTCTTTCTTTTTTCCTCCATTTTTTGTCTTTATCTTTTTTTTCTGTCTGCACATTTAAAATATGGCTATATTCTTTTAACTTTCACTCATAAATTAAATTTTTAAAAATACAATTTGAATAGTAAACTTAAGTTTTTCCCTTTACTTAAACATATGAAAACAAGAGAAAGGAAGCTAAGTAGGGAAGCATGTAAGCACGCAGAATGGAGCAATCTAACATCATTTCCCAAGAGAAATCCCCCAATTCAGGAAAATAAATCAAGTAGCTCAAAACCCTGTTGTAGATGAGATCTGTTACCAGCTCTGATGTTTATCATTTGTTTCTGACTGACTTCTATTATAACTGCATTATTACAATCTCCATACTGATATGACCTGATCTGGTTCTTCTACACACATGTGCCAGGAAGAGCTTGTGAGGAAGTAATGAAAAAAGTCCTGAGGAAGGTGTTCTTAAGTCATTGCCAACACTAGGTAAGAAATTACCAGTCTTTTAGAAATCAATTCTGTTCCATAGGAACCCACAGGCCACTCAGAAGAATTACTCGCCAAGCAACACCCAGTCACCACACCCTCCTATGAACCAGTATAGTCTGAAGTAAAGTGCCTTTGCCTTGACTGCTTGACAGGATGTTGTATAAACTGGACATACAGGACCCATAGGAAAGTGACCACTGAACTTTGCAAGGCGAGATGGTCCTTCAGCTTCCTGCTTCGCAGAAGAAACTGCCAGACATTCTACAGAACACAGAGAGAAGCGACTGAGAGACTCTAGGCCTATAGGCTGAAGAATGGGTGCCCCAATGCTACAGAGGAAATTTGAATGATTGTCCAGGCAGGCAGCTGTCTCTGTCATATCCAGAATTGTTGGAAGTTGCTTACTATGCACTTCCTGTTGACTTAGGTAATACTATATCCTTCTGGGGTCTTTGATGTAGTTGAAGACTAGATTGTTATAATTTCCCTTGGTTATAATAAAAGATAAGATATAAAACCTTAGACTCACAAATATATATAAATAGAATATTTTCTTTGAATTTGCCAAATACAAATAGACTAGATATTATAACTGTAATTCTTGCTTGATAACTGTTTTGTTATATATAATTTTACTATGTTAAAGTAAAAACCTTCCTTTTTGATTAGACAGAAAAGGGATGTTGTTCTGTATGCTGTGAATATGTGTTGCTCTGATTTGCCTGATAAATAAAACACTGATTGGCCAGTAGCCAGCCAGGAAGTATAGGCGGGGTAAGCAGAGAGGAGAATTCTGGGAAGAGGAAGACTGAGTCAGGCATCGCCAGACAGACACAGAGGAAGCAAGGTACCAAGCCACGTGGCTAAACATAAATAAGAATTATGGATTCATTTAAGTGTAAGAGCTAGTCAGTAATAAGCCTGAGCTAACTGATGAGCAGTTATGATTAATAGAAGCCTCTTTATGTTTACTTGGGAGACACAAGTGGGAGAAATTTGACCCAACCACCAGCAGGCTGGGACACAGGAAAACTTCTGACTACTAACCAGAAAGGAAACAGAAACCAAAGAACAAAACATCCACCCAACAAAGACAAGACCAGATTTTGGTACCTAAAATTATAATCTTCACAAACTCAGCTACCTAAATACCAGCTTAAAATTACATTCAATAACAGCCAGGAAAATATGTCTCCACCAGAGCCCAGCAACCCTACCACAGCGGGCCCTTATATGCCCACATAGCTGAAACACAAGACAAGGACTTCAAAATAGCCTTTACGAATATGTCATAGGTCCTTAAAGAGGAAATTAATAAAAGAAATTCTTTAAAGAAATCTACAAAAACACAAGCAAAGAGTGGAAGGAGATGAATGAATAAACCTGTTCAAAACCTGAAAGTGGAAAAGGAATTAATAAAGAAAACCCAAACTAAGGGAAATCTGGAAAAGAAAAATTTAGGAACTCCAGCAGGAACCTCAAAGGCAAGATTCACCAACAGAACATAAGACATGGAAGAGAGAATCTCAAGCATTGAAGACATGATAGAAGAAATGGATACCTTGGTCAAAGAAAATGCTAAATCTAACAAATTCCTGGCACAAAATATCCAGGAAGTCTGAGATAGTATGAAAAGAACAAATATAAGAAGGAGAATAGACGAAGTAGAAGAAACCTAAGACAAAGGCACAGAAAATATTTTCAACAAAATCATAGAAGAAAATTTCCCCAATCTAAAAAAGGAGATAAAAAAAACTAAAAGAAAACAAACAAACAAACATCTCATTAGGTGCAGAAAGGGCCTTTGACAAAGTCCAGCACACCTACATGATAAAAGTCCTGGAGAGATTAGGGATACAAGGGACACACCGCAACACAATAAAGGCAGCTTACAAGCTCATAGCCAACATCAATTTACATGGAGAGAAACTCAATGCGTTTTCACACAAATCAGGAACAAGACAATGTTGTCCACTCTCTTCATTCTTACTCAATAAAGTACTTGAAGTCTTAGCTAGTGTAATAAGACAACTGAAGGAGATCACAGGGATACAAGTTGGCAAGGGAGAAGTCAAAGTATCTTTATTTGCAGATGATATGATAGTATACATAATTGACCCTAAAAATTTCATCAGCAAATCCCTACAGCTGATGATAAACACTTTCAGCAAAGTGGCTGGATACAAAATTAGCTCAAAAAATCAGCAGCCCTCCTATATACAATGGCAAACAGACTGAGAAAGAAATCAGGGAAAGAATACCTTTTACAATAGCCTCAAAAAAACATAAAATATCTGGGGGTAACTCTAACTAAGCAAGTGAAAGACTTGTATGATAAAAATTTCAAGTCTTTAAAGGAAGAAAATGAAGAAGATATCAGAAGATGGAAAGATCTTCCATGCTCATGGATCATTATGATTAATATTGTAATAATGATCATCCTATCAAAAGCGATCTATAGATTCAAAGCAATCCCAATCAAAATTCCAAAACAATTTCTCACAGAACTTTAAAGAACAATTTTCACTTTCATACAGAAACAAAAAACAAACAAACAAAAAAACGGGATAGCTAAGATAATCCTGAACAATAAAAGATCCACAATTTCAAGTTGTACTAAGGAGATATAGTCATAAAAACAGCATGGCATTGACTCAAAAACCAGACACGTTAATCAATGGAATTGAATCAAAGACTCAGACACAAGTCCCCATACCCATGGACTCCTGTTTTTTATAAAGAAGCCAGAAACACACAGTGAGGCAGGCGGGGGTGGGGGAGGGCAGCATCCTTAACAAATTGTATTGGTCAAACTAGAGGACTGCGTGTAGAAGAATCCAAATAGATCCATACTATCACCCTGAGCAAGACTCAGTTCCAAATGGGTCAAAGACTTAAACCAGAGACACTGAACCTGGTAGAAGAGAAAGTTAGTAATAGCTTTGAACTTATTAGCACAGGAAAAGACTTTCTGAAGAGAACACCGTTAGTACAGGCCCTAACATCAGCAATTAATAAATGGGACCTCATAAAACTGAAAAGCTTCTGTGTGGCAAGGAAAGTGTCAGTCAGACAAAGCAGCAGCCAAGAGAATGGGAAAAGATTTTCACCAACTCCACATCCAATAGAGGGCTAATATCCAAACCATTTAAACAATTAAAAAAGCTAAATATCAAGGAAACAAATAGCCTAGTTTTTGAAATGGGCTACAGATCTAAACAGAGAATTCTCATAAGAAGAAACTCAAATGGCTGAGAAAAAAAGAAATGTTCAACATCCTTAGCCACCAGGGAAATGCAAATCAAAACTACTTTGAGATTTCATCTTACACCTGTCAGAATAGCTAGGATCAAGTGACAGCTCGTGCTGGCAAGGATGTGAAGTAAGGGGAACACTCCTCCATTGCTGATGGGAGTAAAAGCTTGCACAACCACTATGAAAATCAGTGTGGCAGTTCCTCAGAAAGTTGGGAACTGATCTACTTCAAAATCCAGCTATATCACCCTTGGGCATATACCCAAAGGATGTTTCATCCTACTACAGAAATACTCAGAAATTGGAAACAACCTAGACGTACCTCAACAGAAGAATGGGAGAAATGTGATACGTTTACACATGGAGTATTACTTAGCCATTAAAAAAGTGAAATTTGCTGTTAAGTGGATGGAACTAGATAAAAATCATCCTGAGTAAGATAACCCAGACCCAGAAAGACAAATGTAGTTTGTATTCACTTATATGTGGATATTAGCTGTTAAGTCAAATGATAACCAAGCTACAACCCATAGAACCATAGAGGTTAGGTATAGAGTAACAGTGTAGGGGGTGGACAGATAGACCTCCTTAGAAAAAAGAAAATAGGAAAGATAGTTATGGATGGGGGGGTGCTCAGAAGGGAGGGTGAAGCATAGAGGGGAAAGGGGAGGAAAGAGTGGATGAGGGAGAGAATATGAAGAGAGACCCCTGAAACTAAGGGCCATTTGAGGGGTAGTATGGAAGCTTAATACAGTAGAAGCTCATATATATATATATATATATGGGGGTTGAGACAGAGACCCAAATTGGACATCTCTTCTCACCAAATGAAGCTTCCAGTACCAGGATTACATCTAATTGAGTTGTTAGCCAAAGGGGTCCCATGGGAATTCCTAAACAACACAGGCGGTTGTCGAGTCTACAGGTTGCTTTCCACAAACTGACTACAAGGTCCCATTGTTAAAGACAACAGCTACACAACTCACTGAACATGGATAAGTCCAGATGGTGCCTACATAGGGGTGACCTACTTAGATCTGTCACCCCTATGTTCTAATGTCTTTGGTATAGGAAGGTAATCTGTATGCTACCAAAAGAAAAATATAAACACCAAGCCATCCACAAAAGCTCTGATCTACAGTGGTATTCTGCACGCAAGACATGCTAGTAAGAGTAACCAACCAATATCTGATTTGCCTTAAGGCCCATTCCACAAGATGGAACCCATACCTGAGACAGCTTGGTTGAAAAAGAACCTGAGACTAGATAGCCCAGGGACCTAGGGTAAAACCAAACACTAATGTTAGAAACAACAACAGCTACAACAAAGTAGTGATAAAACGACTCCTAATGACATTTTTCTCTACTCATAGATCAGTACCTTGTTCAGCCATCATCAAAGAAGCTTTCTCCTGAAGCAGACAGAAACAAATTCAAAGACCCACAGCCAGACACTACAGAGAGAGAAAGACTTTGGAACACTCAGCCCTAAACAGGATGTCTCCATCAAATCCCTCCCCTCAGGACCCAGGAAATCCTGTGGAAGAGACCGAAAGAATGTAAGAGCCAGAGGGGATGGAGGACACCAAGGAAACAAGGCCCTTTAACTCAACATGATCAAAGCTCGTAAGAACTCTCGGAGACTGAAACAGCATGTACATGACCTGCACGAGTCTGCACCCTAGAGCTGAAAGAAGTGGACATATGCCCCCCCCCATCCCTAACACAGAAGCAATCTCCAATTATAACCATTTGCAAATAAAAATGTAGTTTTCTCCAACAGTCTCATTGTGGGGAAACAAACCACTCTTAAAGGCAGGCTGCATGTCCAGCACTAGATGCCAACAGAACATGAACTCCATGACATCTTTGGAGGTTCCTTATCTCAATGTAGTGTCATAGCTTTTCCTTTTTTGTCCTGAATTCTATCTTATTATTTTTAATTTTATTTTATTTATATATTTTTCCTCTTTCTTTTTACCCTATGGTTTCTTTTGTGCATCTATTATGGCTTCCATTTTAGTGTTTTCGTGTGATTCCAGAGTATGTAAATGAGTGGGTCTCTGTTTCTCATGCCTTCTCTTGGGCTCGTTTCTTTGTTTTATTCATTTTGTTTCAGCCCATGTGTAATTCTGTCTTTATCATATTTATTATAATTTTAAAAAAGAAAAGCAATCTATTCCATTACCCACTGCCCGTCACTGTCACAGAATCTTATAAAGATAGCATGGAGTATTTACAGTATCGTGGGAACTCATTTCCAATCTGTGGGACACCAAAACTCTACTAAAAGGCCCTGCAGTCCTTGGTTCTCAACTGAGTCGTTAATCTTCTCATCCTGGAGCCATTATTGTTCCAGGAAGTCTTACTTTTCCTCACACATCTAACTGGACACTCATTGGTTAACGTTCTCCACATTTTCTGATGAATAGCTGCAAATTTTCTAGATCGTTTTCTCCAACTGTGGCCCTAGACTTTCCACATTTTCATCATCTAGGAACTTGTTAGAACTATGGATTCTCAGGTGAACAGAATTAGACGTTGCATCTTCACGAAGTCCTCTGATGATTTAAAAATACACGTAATTTTGAGAAACACCAGTCTAGATATTTGTACAATTAGAATTCAGATCAGTACTATAATTACTTCGGAATAAATTATAAGTCATGGCATTTTCATTCTTGAATCTGTTATTGTTGTTTCAGGGAAATACTTACTGTGTCATGGTTAAGCATGAACTCTAAGATTATTGAAGCAAAATCCACCTAATTCTCTGTGTGTCTTTATGTATATATGTGTCTCTCTGTGTGTATGTACTTATATACGAATTGCATCCACTCTGCATACATATTAGTCTCACTTAATAGGTTTTCTATAGTCTAGAATCACCCCCATTTCTATGCCCACACTCTCCAAATTACTGCTTAAAATGTATTTCCTACAGTTATGAAAATATTGAAAAAAGTAACCAGAGATTGAGTTTTCAATAGCTTTCATTGAAGAATGGGAGTCCAACCCCTTGTCTGTATTTCCCCTCTCTGAGGTAGAGAAGTGTTCTAATTTTTTTTTCTGTGCAATGAAAAAAAAAAACAAAAACAAACAAACAAACAAACAAAAAAACCCTGATCAAAAATAAGTTGGGGAGGAAAGGGTTTATTTGGTTTATACTTCCCAGGGCACAACCCACCATCAAGGGTGCCAGAGCAGGAGCCAAATGGGAACCACGGTGGAACATTGTTTGGTGCCTCTTCAGCTGAGCTCACGGTCAGCCAGCTTTCTCATACAATTCAGGTCCACCTGCCCAAGCTGACCACTCACAGTGAGCTGGGCCCTCCCACATGAATCCTCATTCGAGAAAATGCCTGACAGACATGCCCACAGGCCAATCCGATGGAGGCAATTCCTCAGTTTAGGTTCCCTCTTCCCGGATGTGTCAAGCTGACAACCCGAATGAGGCCTCACAGGAAGATGTAGTATAAGAGTGCACAACGTGTCTTTAAAGCAGGAGGTACTGTAAAGTTCTGACAGACCATGGACACCATCACTCCATGCACCCATTCTGTGGGTGATATCGTCAGCCATGCTCAAGCTTCTTTCTCCTGAGGCTACGTACTGCTCAACTTCTTGTTAACACTTTTATGCCCAAATTCTATCCTTAAATAGAGTTCCCCATTTCCCTTCACAGATCACTGGTGCTACTGACTTCATTCTTTGAGAAAATGCTATGCTTGTGATTAACCAGAAAACCAACCTGAGTTCATTGCACACCAATTCTTATTCTTTTTATCATTAAAATCTTTTTTCCCTACCAGAATTTTATCCATATCATTCCATTTGTCCACATAGCCATGCTTACCTTTCATCTGTTTGAGGTTATGAAATCACAAATGTAAGGCAGCTCACCATTTTGTCACTATGGCCAAATTATGTAAAATAATCCTCTAAAATGATGGATTTGGAGTCTCAAGGTCTGTGTAGACTCATTTGCTTACACTAATTTTGGGGTGTGTTTTCTTTAAATTTAACATAACAGTAAACATTTCTCCTCTTCCTCTCCCTCTCCCTGCCTCCTTCCCTTCCTACTCCCTTCCTATCTTTCAGAAGTATATGTTGCTGCTTTTTCCTGATGTGTGAAATTTTCCACAGCTCTATGTAAGACACATTCATATAATTGAAGAGCTTTTTTAACCTTTAGGACCTCAGTCAGAAGAAAGAAAGAATGACATCCAGACTGACAGCCAGACTTCCTTGTACCCCCACAACACTACAAATTCTATAATTTTACTGCCTACCGCTGGAAAAATAGACTATTTGCATACAAGAGCCTCTGACAAAGTCAAATATTGAAGGTTAAGAAAATGTATAGTGATATAATGCCCATAATTTGACACTATAATTTTTTAAAGTATTAAGAGAGGTTAGACACAGCATCATTTACCTGTAATTCCAGCACTCAGGAGGCTGAAGCAGGAGTGTGATTTCTAGGTCAACATAGCCTGGGCTACATGGCAAGATCCTGCCTCAAAGAGAAAAACAATATTCAATGATAAATGTTCTGTTGAAATCGATTTTGTAATGTTGAGTAGTTGTGCTTTTAGGTCAATTCATGTTATAATTGTACAAAATCCCCTGAGAATTTTATAAGAAATTATAGGTGAAATCATATAATTTTATAGAATTTGATCATTTTTTTAGCTGTGTCACTTTGTAAAAATGTATAAACTACTGAGATTTTTCATGCTAAATATCTTAACCAAGCAGGCCTTAACTTCTCCAAAAGAATCATTACCTCTTCCAGAAATGTAATTAATTGACCTCCCCATTTGTACCACCAACCAAGGGTTAGTAAGAGCTAAGAGTGACTCCCATGCCCAAGCACAGACTTAGTGAACACCACTGTGTTAATGTCTCATGACCAGATCTTACTCACATGATAATCATTTCCTACAGCTTCAAAGATGAGTCTTCCTATAAGCATTAGGCTTACCTTAACGACTTCTGGATCTGGCTCATGAAATAATTTATGCTTTGAAGATGTTCATCCTCATTTAACAAAACATCGTCTGCCTTTACCAAGATTAGGATATGACACCTTCTGCTATTTCAGCCAGTGCTGGCTTCAGTCTCTTCCCTCTTGTTTGATATGAGGATGACAAGATAAGAATCTGCTATTGGGAATTGTTTGAGCAGTGAGAATCTTAGCCTTAGCAGAGGTCAGCATGGGAGTTCTTTGAACTGAATATGGTGCTAACTAGGGTTTGTTTGTTTGGTTGGTTGGTTGGTTGGTTGGTTTGGTTTGGGTTTTTTTTTTTTTTTTTTTTTTTTTGAGACAGGGTTTCTCTGTGTAGCTTTGCGCCTTTCCTGGAACTCATTCTGTAGCCCAGGCTGGCCTTGAACTCACAGAGATCCGCCTGGCTCTGCCTCCCGAGTGCTGGGATTAAAGGCGTGCTACCACCGCCCAGTGCTAACTAGGTTTTTACGTCAACTTGACATAAACTAGAGTCATTTTGGAAGAGGGAATTTCAATTGGGAACTACCACCACTATATTGGCTTATGAGCAAGCCTGTCCTGCATTTTCTTGTTTGATGATTGCTGCTGGGGGTGGGGGGCTGCTCGTTGTGAGCAGGGCTACTCCCGGGCTGGTGGTCCTAGGTGCTATAAGAAAGCAGACCGAGCAAGCCATGAAGAGAAAGCAAGTAAGCAGCAATCCTCCATGGTTTCTGCATCACCTTCTGCCTCCAGGTTTTTGCCCTGTTTTAGTTCCTGCCCTGAATTTGTTCCATGGTAGGCTCAGGCAGGAAACTGTGAGCTGAAATAAACCCTTTCCTCTCCAAGTTGTTTTTGGTCATGGTGTTGTATCACAGCAATAGAAACCCTGACTAAGACATTTTTTTAACTGAGATGATGGAGGGGTAATGGAGTTCAGCCCTAGAATTAAGACACCACACACTTCAGAAACAGGGCCCAAAGCCCACCGAGCTATAACTGACTTTAATGCCCCCTGCCTGAAAGATTAGCTTGCATGGTACCAAAAGGTTTCAGGCAAGCTTTCAAAGGAAGGAATATTGATTCTTACCCAGATATGACACCTATGAACCACATCAACAACCAATATGGCACAATAACCCTACAGATGCCGTAGTGGCACACATGCCTTGGCAGTAACCAACAGATCCTCAACTGAACTAAAGACCTGCTCAACAAGAGAGAGACTGTGCTTGATACTAGAAACCTACCTAACTACTCAGTACTAGTGAAACCATGGTTATTGAAGAAGAATCTAAACTACTAATTTACTAAAACAGCATAATCCCTCACACCAGTCTATAAACATGTCCTTATATCCACAGATAAATGTAGTCTTCACCCCTCATCAAGAAAACTTCTCTTTGCAACAGACAGAGACCATTACAGAAAACGACAAGCAATAAAAATGCAAAATAGTGGGGCCCAGTCTCAATGGATACTTCTACACAACACTCTTCCACCTAAGGCTGTGGAAGAACATTGTGGATGAGGGACAGGAAAACTGTGAGGGCCAGAGGATCCGGGAGTTTACCGTCAGATTGTATCTCCTACTATTATCAGAAACTATACTCACAAAGTCTCACCAACCTAACTGTGCAAATGTGAGCTGAACAAGGATGACACTAACGGACATGCCATACAGGAAGAGGGAGAAGCACACGAGGCCTCAACCCTATACAAAGAATATAAACAACTGAGGAAAGCTGGGAGGGAAGTGCTCTTCCCCAGGGAGGCGCACACCAATTGGTTGTCCGGAGCCAAATGCTCAGTCCTGAAAACATACACAGAAGTAATGGTATACGAATTCAACAGGTTATATTTAGGAATATATACATATATACATGCAATAACAATTACTGAAAAAAAAAAGAGGCCATGAATTTGAATTGAGCAGGGAGGGGTATATTGGAGGGCCTGGAGGAGAAAACGGAAGAGAGAAATTTAATTAAATTATAATCTCAAAATAAATAAAAGACATCCCAAGAACTCATTGACATAAATTTGATCACCCATTGAGCCATGGAATTTTTTAGAGAAGAAACGGTGGTGAAGATTTGAAATAAGTGAAGAAGCACTTATTCCTAGACCCAAGATGACACAGACTTTTAGAAATGCAGAACCGTGGGCCCAATGAACTGTAGGTCTGCTGGGAAGCAACCACCACAGCTTCTGGGGGTCTACAACTTCTTATTTTGACTTTGCTTTGAACAACATTTTTTCCCACCTAGAGAATTCTAGATTGTCAATTTTTATTTTTTCAGGAATTTCAAGATGTTCCTTTATTACCTTCTTGCCGGCGTTGTCTCTAATGCGAACTCTGACGTCATTCCTCACTCTCTTCTGTACATAACATGTCTTTTTCCTCTAGCTGTTTCTTAAAAATTGTGTTTATTGCTGATTTTGAACATTTTGATTATGGCGCTTCTGGGTATTGGCTTCTCGTGTTTCTTTTTCTTGGACTTTACTGAAAATTTTTGAATCTCTGAGTAGTCCTCAGTTTGGGTAGGCCTCCTTAACTTAGGGTTGTTTGAAGTTATTATTTCTTCAAATATTTTTCTAAACAACTCCCTGCATTTAGATCACAAATCACTCATGTTGGGGCACTTGAAATCTGTTCACACTTCACATAGCCTCTGATCTTTTTTTGACAGTTAAGAATATTATACTTCCACACACTCATCTTTTGCATAAGAATGTATGATTTTTGTAAATTGTATGTGAGTTACTTTCTCAGAAGCTTTAGTTTTCATATCTAGAAGTTTGGTTTCTATTTTTATATGTCTCCTTCTTCTACAAAATACAGATATAATTGTTTCCATGTCTTTCTCTGTCAATTTTAACACCTGTGTCATTTTTAAGTTGCTTTTAATTGATTCAATTTTCTTCTCCTTTTTTGTTTGTTTGTTTGTTTGTTTGTTTGTTTTTTGAGACAAGGTTTCTCTGTGTAGCCCTGACTGTCCTGGAACTCACTCTGTAAACCAGGCTGGCCTTGAACTCAGATCTACCTGCCTCTGCTCCCATGTGCTGGGATTAAAGGAATGTGTCACCACTGCCCAGCTTCAATTTTCTTCTTCTTATACATTGCTTTTTAAAATTTGTTTTTATGCCTAGAAATCTTTAGATGCAAGACATTTGCATCTTCTCAAGTTAGGTGCTGAATGGTTTTGAATTCCTCTAAATTTTAAATATCATTCTGAGTGGTAATTAAGTTCCTGGACGCCCACTTGTTTCCTTTCAAACTTACTTTTATTATCCATTAGGAGGTCCAGAGCAGTGTCAAAATAGGACTAACTGTTCACAGCTAAGGTAAAATCACCCACAAATGATGCATCTAGTTTCCTATTAGTTGTGAGCAGTCTCAGCTTGCTTAGGGTATGTAGGCCCTCTTCTCTCCCTTTGTGAGCACAGGGGTTCTTCTTGTTCATCTTTTGGGATATCTTTCTCAGCCTATACATACGTCCTTCAATACTCTGATGGATATTCAAAGGGGACCTTCTGCAGATCTCCAGAGTGCTTCTGGGTGAAGCTCTTTCCGATTGGGTCATTCATCCTATGACTCTAGCTTCTTTTATCTGGCCGAACTGTTGGGTTCTCTGTATTGGCTCAGGAAGTCTGCATGCCTCTGTCCTTGTTTCCTTCCCAGTGTCATGGACATGAAAACGCTCCGCCAGTGACCTGGAAAAGCCTAGGCTGTCACTGTGTTCACTTCTTATCTACCCAGGATCATGTTCCTCTGTCGCTTGTCATCAGTGACTGGAAAACTGTTTCATGTGTTTTGAGGGACATTTTTATGTTTCTGAAGAGAAGGTAAAGAGAGTGCCTGTCACTCTGATTGGGCAAAAAACAAAAGCTAGAACAACTTTCTGAAGATGTAAGTGAGTCTTGGTCTTAAAGGTGGCATTATATAAAGTCTGAGACATCCATCTTCTAGAAGAAAGTTAAATTACTAAATCAATAACCACAATAGCCCAATATGTAGATTAAAATATGATGGGAACCAAATCATCAAAGTAGGATTTGCACTGCTTAATATCATTCTTGGTGACCCATGGAAGAGTTTGGCTTCCTGCCCCTACAACTCTGGGCTCTGAAGGTTTAAAGTTGTTGAACACGTCTACTGGGGTATACGCTAAAAATCTGCAAGATTTTTAAGCTATACCCCTTCCCAGAGTTTTACTTTGGGATCCTTGTATGAAGGTATCAAAATTCGTAGAAAAGCTTTGTCTTCGTGCTCCTTACTGGACATAATCTACAAAAGGAGACAAGGTTGGTCCTTATACACTAGTAAACAGGAGACTGTGATTGCCAAACATGCAGTTTCCTGGGGCCACTCTTGATTTTCCTCTTCCTGATTTTATAATAGCTAGAATAGTCAAGATCTTTACGTAATGACAGGGGCAAGTGATTTGTTCGCACTTTAGAAATGCAGTGTGAGATTCAAAGCTGAGCACGAGGTTTCTAGTCTCCCAGCTAGAAGAATGGAGTTGTCATCCCTTGGATTTAGAGAGACACTGAGGGGAACAGGTTTCAGAGACTAGACATTTGTTTTTAAACATGTTTGCTTTGAGATACTTCGTTGATATCAAAATAGACCTTTTACGCAGGCAGCTGGGTCTGAGCAGTGATGTTCAGTAGGTACCTGAAAGTTGTTTAAAATATCATCGCCAGCCAAGGAAAATGGCTCAGTGGGGAAAGGCTCAAGGCGGATGATTTGAGTTCAGTCCCTGGGACTTAATGGTGGAAAGAGTAGCATCTCTGCAAGTTGCCCTCTGACCTCTACTTGTGACATGCATACACCTGCCACCATACAGAGACACAGCAAACCATACATAATTAAAGAAATGAATAAATGTTAAATTTACATATATATATTATATGTAAATTTAACTTCATGTGTATATATGTTAATATACATATCATCACTAAAATAAGTGGGGTGTGCTGTGAGAGTGCCCCTTGGGCTCAGAGAAGCTGCATGTGTCTTACAGGAAACTGTATGAAGGAAGCAGAGCCATCTTCAAGCTGCATCTGCCACTGATTTGCCACATCTGCATTTGGATTTTCCCTTCAAAACCTCTCCCTTTTCTTTCACCTCCTACCACCCTTGACTTTTCAATGGAAATATTACAACTATTCTTTTAAGCAAGTATTTCTTGCCCATTTTGGGTGTCTAAGAAGGCCTGTGGTAATGGCGGTGGGCCAAGGAATTTTTCTAAGAAACAGAACACGGGTTTCCTTGGGCACAGAGTCAGCAGCTCCAAGGAAAGAGGCTTGCTCGCAGACAACACAGATAAAAGGCCCCAGCATCCGCATCTTTCTCCTGTTTCCTTTCATCATTTCTCACCACTCGAAGACAGTCTATTGAACTACTGGAAAATGTCTACACGAAGCTCTGACTACCTAATCTTTGCACATCAGCCCACCACGAGAACACTGGAGCTTGAACGGGCTTTCATAGCCCCAGCCTTGAGTCTTCACATCTGTAAAATACAGAATTGGACTAAATCATTTCCACGGACTTTTCCAACGCTGCTGTTCTATGAACTACTAAATAATGTAAATGGGTCAAGAGATTTCCATGTTAATTTGAACCAAGTGCAGAACTAGGCATCTATATCAGACTCTAGCCCTGACCATTGAGGAGCTGTATTGATTAGCCATCAGAAGCTTCTCGGCACCAACAACAACGATATTTCAGCTTTGGCAAAAGCACAACTATAGCCTCTAGAACAAGCAAGAAAACTTTTAATTTAAGGAGGCTTTTTAATATTCAAATTCAATTGTTGTAGGAATTTGGGTACTTCTTTATAATTACTATTACACGCTCGTTGTTCATATTAATGTGATATTTTCATATATGCATATATCATATTAGCTTCCCAACTACCTTCTCTCAGCCTTCCTTTCCCACCCCAACCCTTTCCCTAATAATCCACCTACTGCTTTCAAGTTGTCTAATTTTCAAATATAGTTGATACATATGACAGAAATGCTTGTCTTTCTGCGTCTAACTTCACTTAATATGATGACCTCCAGTTCCATCTGTTCTCCTGCACTCCTGCACAAAAGAAGTTTGTTCTTATTTATGTCCTACTAAAATTCCATTGGGTGTTTGTATCATATTTCCTTTGTCAATTCATCTGTTAATGGGCACCTAGGCTGACTCTGTAGTTAGATTATTGTGAACAGTGTCACAATGCATGCTGGTACATAGGTCTCTCTGTGGCATGCTGACTTTGTTTCACTGAATATACAACCAGGAGTGAGATAAATGTATCATATACGGCAGTTCTACTTCAGTTTTTTGAGGAACCTCTATAGTGTTTTTTGCAGGAGTTGTGCTAATTTACATTGCTCTCAAGAATGGATAAGGATCCTTTTTTCCTGCTGGCTAGTATTCTGTAGTTTTTGTTAATTTCTGAAGTGCCTCAACACAACAAAGCCCAGTGGAGCACTGGTGGTGTAAATTATTGCTTAGGTTTATGGGGTTGCTTTTTTGTCTGATTCACAAAATAATTTCTTGGTTCTTATTATGAAGGGC
The DNA here is from genome assembly GCA_902168425.1 of Peromyscus attwateri. Classification (NCBI taxonomy): domain Eukaryota; kingdom Metazoa; phylum Chordata; class Mammalia; order Rodentia; family Cricetidae; genus Peromyscus; species Peromyscus attwateri. The sequence continues at coordinate 17,510 of CABHPP010120873.1, read as the reverse complement.
AAGTAAGGATGCCAAAAATGTCTTGATTCCACACAGTTGCTTGTTTTTTTAAAAAAAAATTAACATTCTATAAATATCAATCATAGAACCAACTTTTAAAAATAACTAATTTATTCCAGCAGTGAGTGGAAATCATTTTATTAATATTAAAATGACTCTTCTCCCATGATAATAGCTGTTAATATAATATACTAAGAATAACCTCATGTTTACTTGTACATGAGAATTTCTGAGAACTGTTGGAGTCACTGGGAAGGACCAGAAGTGACCAAGATTAGAGGGAGAAGAACCCATTTTGAAAAGGTTAGTTTACACATGTAGAGTTATGCTTCATATCCAAATAATGTCAATAAAACTAGACAACTGCCGGGCGGTGGTGGCGGTGGCACACGCCTTTAATCCCAGCACTCTGGAGGCAGAGCCAGGCGGATCTCTGTGAGTTCGAGGCCAGCCTGGTCTGCAGAATGAGATCCAGGACAGGCACCCTGTCTCGAAAAACCAAAAGAAAAAAAAAACTAGACAACTTAGGGAAAGAGAATAAAAGCTCAAACTGGTATCTTGGACATTCAACTTAATGTTCCAGCAGAATCAATTTTCTGTATACATTTTTTTCATACCACTGGTGTGCACCTCTGGTATACATAGACAGAAAGTAGGAAAGAGAGAAACTGCATGAGACAATGCTTTCTTCTAAAAAGTAATCACTGATAGTTTCTATTTTGTGGTTCTGAATTCATGGGAAAAATACTTCTGTTACATTTCTTTACAAATAAATGAAAGCTGCATTTTCCACAAGAAAGAGAGCTTTACAGCAAATGAGAAGCCCTTTTGGATCATGTGGCTGGCCACTCCTCTGTCACGTCCTGAATCTCCATTCAATAAACAGGGTCTCCTTTTATTAAGAATCCATGTGTAGATTATATTTATGTAGGAAGGTGTATACTTGACTGTGAAAATCAAAACAGAAGTAGCAGATGGTTCTCCTTCAACCCAAGAGACCTCTCACTGAGCCGGCTCAGAACAGAAACCTCCTTCATCCAGCATGAAGATATGGCATTTAGAATTCCTGCCTCTATTCCATTTAATTATCAAAACATAAGATGATGAGAGGTGAATTTGTACAAATTACATCGAATCATCAAGATTCCAGTCTCTGTCCATTCGATTGTGCCGGGAACCCTGATGGTCAGATACAAACACAACCCAGAGAAGTGACAGTATACATTCCTGATGAGAAATAATGATTCATTTATACTCGAAGTTCACATTCATCCTAATAGGCTGAATCTCCTACTTTCACATTTGCAGGGAAATATAGGCATGCCTTTGTTCTAAGAAAAGTTGCTATTTAAATTAAAATTTAAGATATTTGGAGAATTGCTTTTCAGGTTGCAAAAATAGTTTTTATATAACAGAGTGCTGTGGAATAATCTTTTTGTACACTGCAAAGATGTGTCACTCTGATTAGTTTAGTCAAAAACTAAATAACAAATAGCTAGGCAGAATTTCTGGGCAGAGAGGATGCTGGGAAGAAGGAGGAGATACCAGGAGACACCGAGGAAGCAGGATGGGCATTACAAAGTAAAAGTAACCGAGTCACATAAAAGAACATAGATTAAAAGATATGGGTTAATTTAAGTTTATAAAAGCTTGTTAGAAACAAGCCTAAGCTATTAGCCAAGCTTTCATAATTAATAAGAAGTCTGTGTGGTTATTTGGGAGCTGACTGGTGGGACAAAGAAAGGCTCACAACAACAGAGGAGATCATTTGAAGGATATTTGCAACATAATGATTTATCATCCTAAGGGGAAAGACTGTATCTCAGTTGTCAAGTTCTCTACCTAAAACAAGCCTATGTAGACAAGAGAAGTAAAGCAGAAGACATGTGCTTCACCCTTGCCTCTTTGCCTTGTAGAATACTATTTTTCACTCAAATCACCATGGAACAAATGAGGGTGAGCTCTGATCTTAGTCTCTAACATGCAATGACCATAGCTTCACATAGCAGAGTTGAGGAAGCACGAATCTCCCATTAAGAAAAGAGCTCATAGATTTCTGACTTCATTCTGAAACTGGCTAACTTTACTGATATTGTGAGTAGTGCAGAGAATACATGCAAAGCTGGAAAACATGCTCTGTCTTCCATAGGCATGCTACCTAGATGTGTGTGAATATTTCAGTAAATGCTTACAACTAGGTAACAGTAGCAGATGCCATCAAGGCTCCACCCATGCTCTGATCTCTTCAGAATGCTCACCAACTATAGCACACATGCACACACACACACACACACACACACACACACACACACACACAGTGTACTTTTACTGCTTCCATCCAACATCTGTGTCTCTTCTTTGGCTAGTCACCCCAATGTCAGAATCTCTTGCATCTGGCGGTCCTGTGAGCCAAAAGTACCAGGATTCACGTCACTTCAAGTGTAGCACTAACATAGTCCAACTGTTGCAAGGTAATCATCCAATTCCCATGCCTCTAATCAGGATGCTTGGAAGTATGGTCTGTACTATTTTCTGAGTTCTTCAAGGGGACTAAGCTAGTTACCCTCTTTGAAACTCACCTAATATTAAACTTCTGTTGTCTTCTGGCCTTGTTTCTCACATGTCCCATGGCCTTACCAGATTTTCTCAATGAACCATTTCTATGTGACTCTTTCATAGGTTCTGCTTCTATACAATACAATCTAAGACAGCTAGTACTCAAAATATTTATTCATAAGAAGTTGCCTCTCTAGGTAGAATCCTGAATGAAGATGGACCACGAGCTGATCAGAAGCTAACAGGAACCTCATTGGTAGAGTCAGTGTGGTGATAATAACCCTTAATGTATTATAATATGATGCTCAACAAAAAAAGACCTTTATTTGTGTGCTAGGGTTAAATAATTGGTCACAAAAGATCCACTCTGACTCCCCACTGACTGCTAAACCTATGGTTAGGATGGAGTCTCAGCATGGCTGCTGGGGATGTCTTTCTGTGTGCTGTTAATGTGTTGCTCTGATTGAATGATTGATAAATAAAATGCTGATTGGCCAGTAGCAAGGCAGGAAGTATGGTACAGGTGGGATAAGCAGAGAAGAGAATTCTGGGAAGTAGAAGGCTGAGTCAGGAGACGTTGCCAGCCGCCACCATGAGAAGCAAGATGTAAAGTACTGGTAAGCCACAAGCCATGTGGCAACTTATAGATTAATAGAAATGGGTTAATTTAAGATATAAGAGCTAGATAGCAAGAAGCCTGAGCCATTAGGCCAAACAGTTTAAATAATATAAGCATCTGTGTGTTTATTTGGGTCTGAGTGGCTGCAGACCCCAGGCAGGACTGGAGATAACTCTAGCTACAGCATGGCTCAACTAGGAAGATACAGAAACACATGGCCTGAAGTTTTGTGTTACTTATCCCTAACTCATACGTTGAAACTTAGTATTATGAAGTAAGTATCTTGTAAAAGAAGATGTAATATACAGTGGTGGGACCAAAAGAATGTGAGTCAGGAAGGACCATGAGAGTACTAGACTAAACAGGAGGTGGTGGTCAGAATGTACACCAGAAATGGAGATTTTTGTTGATAAGTCCCATGACCTGGGACTCTAACATCCAGGCAAAAGCACTTAGATCTTATCCTGGTAGGCTGTGGTTCCTAAAAGGCAAAAATGATGATGATGATGATGATGATGATGATGATGATGATGTGCCACCTTAAAGCATCACAGTTAAAGTAGATAGGTTCATCAGTTTGTAGAACATTTTTACCCATTCACTGGCCTGCAGTATAAAGGCCACCATGGGAGAAGAGAAAGAGTCAGTCCCTCAATGCCAGTCCCTACTTTCAAGTTGGCCGAGATTGAAAATCAAAAGCAACAATTTATTCAAATGGAATAACTGAGACTAATATCATTCCAAAGATTTAATAAATGTTGAGAAGGTGCTTGCAGAGCATCCCTTCTCAATCCACCTGTCTGGTACCCACAAAAGTCAAGTATATTATGCTATATGACAGGCATCACTAAAAGTTTAACCAAATTTCAGTGACCACAATATATTTACCACAGCAGATTAACACTGCCTCTAGTAGTTGGCATGCAGCTTCGCATCTGCCTAATGCATTATTTCCAACACTCATCCATAAGAAATGTTAGAAGCAGTTTTTATTCACTTGGAATAAACAACAGGGCACAACCATGATCTTATCCCAGGACTAAATTAACTTTCATGCCATTCTTCTTAGAAAGAACTTTAAAATGTACCTGCTATTTCATTCTGTGGGAAGAAAGAAGTGATAAAAACATACATAAACTCCTGAGAAGTGGGAAGTCAGTCAACTGCTTGATCATGAACTACAAAGGGATTAGAATGGAAAGCAAGAGAAATCTAGAGAAAACTCGTACGGATGTATACATAGAAGTGAATGAATAGAATATTTGCTGTGGAGATTCTTCGTGAATTCAGTATCATGGATTCCTTCCTCAAGAAACTGATCCAGATACAGTTGCTGCTAAATGGGCGCTCTGTGGACAATAAGGAAAATCAGTGAGTCCTGGATATACTGCCGTCTCTTCAGGAGTCCAACCAGCCTTCTCAGGGTTCACCACAAAATGTTTCATTACACAAGACTCCTTTACCACACAGAAAGATCGTTACAAAATTTGATCAGACAGGGATAATGAGATGGCTCGGAGAGAGAAAACATTTGCTTCCAAGCATGATAACCTGAGGTTCATCTCCAGAACCCACATGGTGGAAGGAGAGAACTGACTCTAGAAAGTTGTTCTCTGACCTACACACACACACACACACACACACACACACACACACACACACACACACACACACACACGGGCACATGTGCACACACATAAGAAGTAAAAAAAAAAAATGAATGAGTAAATAAATATAACTAAAAATTTCTCTGACTAAGGGCCGGTCAGTTTTCTATTGTTACGCAGTTGAGAGAAACGACTCAAAGCTTCAAGAGAAGAAAGGTTCACCTTGGTCCTTGTTCTCAGAGGTCTCAGTACAAGGTCGGTGATATCTATTGCTTTGGGCTGAACCAAGGCAGAGTGTTGTGGAGAAGGCCCTGGTGAAACAGTGTTGCTCACTCAGTGGTGCTGTGGGGGTTGGAATCACAGAAGAGAGACAGTAGGGAGCCACAGCAAGAGAAGTACCTCCATGTCACACTCCCAGTAACTTAGCCCCTCCAGCCAGGCCCCACCTTTCCACAATGGCATACATTATAAATCTATTAGGGAATTAATTCATTGATGAGAAGACTGGATGAATATGATCCTGGTTTAGGAGAATATAAATTTAGCAAAGTCATTTTTCCAAAATAACCCCCAGCCAGAAAAGCCTCAGAAGCAAAGGGTATAAAAGAAAGTGATAGTAAAATATTGGTTGTAGTCATGGGGCAGTTCCTGGTTCCGATAAGAAAACTTCTACCCACAGTTGAAATGTTCAGTTTTCAGGGGGTTTGTTCCTTTTTCCATTAACGTGCTGGCTTGTTATTTTTGTGAGTTAACACTTAATAGGAAGAGATTAATAAATAACAGTAAAGTGGCACAAGGAAGACAACTCCACTTCTTGCCTTTTTTTTTTTTTTTTCAGTTTTTGGTTTTTCGAGACAGGGTTTCTCTGTGTAGCTTTGGAGCCTATCCTGGAACTCACTCTGTAGACCAGGCTGGCCTCAAACTCACAGAGATCCGCCTGCCTCTGCCTCCCAAGTGCTAGGATTAAAGATGTGTGCCACCACGCCCAGCTTCTTGTTTTCTTTTAACAAGTCCTATTGACTTCTGCTTTTCTCCCAGAATACTCAAAAAGTATCAACAATTTAAATGATGAGGACGTAAACATCACAACAACTGAATACTCCTCAGAGAAAGTCCAGACTATCACCTGACTCTCATGAAATGCCTAACAACCAAGGTTATTTTCCCACCTACCTATTGTGCTGGAACTCAGCATCGGTGTCCGTCATAAGTACTGCTCTGTGATAAACCATAACCCAATAGGGGCGAAGAAGGAAAACTCAGCTGATAGCCAGTATGAATATCAGACGGTGCTGAACAGTGGTGGTGCACACCTTTAATCCCAGCACTCGGGAGACAAGATTTCTGAGTTCGAGGCCAGCCTGGTCTACAAAGGAAGTTCCAAGACAATAAGGCTACACAGAGAAACCCTGTCTTGAAAAAACAAAACAAACAGACATAAATAAATAAATAAATAAATAAATAAATAAATAAATAAATAAATAAATATTTAAAATGATCAAACCCTAAACTGGGCTGTGTAAGAGACAGGACTGTCCTTGTCCCTTTTTTTGTTACCTTGTTACCTTGTTTAGCTCGGCAAGCCTTCTGTTCTATCAGGCTTTTGGAACCTGAATGTCATTTAAGTTGGCTTTCTTCTCTTCCTGATTGATGTCAAGCTAAGTTCCAAGAGTCTAATAAAGTATCAATGGGTTTGATAAGAAGTAGAGTGTAAGATGGGATGGTCAATGCCAGTGACCTTGCTAGGATTTGATGAGAACTACAGCAAGTGCTTAAACCATTACCTGAGTCCTAGGAAGGGCTGTTCAGACTAACTGGTGTGTTCTTACCAGTGTGTGTGTAATAAATTGCTCAAGCTGCTATTGTCTCATCCTCTGGGTGACTGTTTAGAAATTAACTAACCCAAGCATCAGCTTACAAGGGCAGAAGGGACTGTGCATTAGTTCAGAGAAATAAAACACACTCATTTTTAATCCGTATCTTAATACATAATCAAAATACCAATGAGTGTGTATGCCAACAATAGAAGTTAATTCCTGGAAATTACATCATCATGTACACATTTCCATAAGCACCAATAATCTAAAAATGTTTATACTGGTGATCTTCAGTCAACTCTCTCTGTATCTTACTTAACTATTAAATAAAGAACTTAACCACAGTCTGTATACCCTGCCTCTTCCCATTGTCCATCAGCATCTATACTAGATGATGTCCTAATGTAAAGTGATTGCTAGATTCTCTCAGGATTTAATTCCAAATAAATGCATAAATCTGTACAAACTTGCACTGGAACATCACAAACTAGTTTTCCTCACACTAGGATTCCATTCTGTTCCTCCTAAGGAAGAAAATAATGCAGACAGGGGTACAAAAGCATTCCCAAGCAAAATCTTAATAAACACGCCCACAGCAGAAGGAATATCTACACTTCATAGTAATTAGTTGTGATCAGCTATTGAGCACTAACAGTTGTAGCAGAAATCTTAAAAGTTCTTATTAATAAAAACAAACCTGGAGCCAGGTATTGGGGTGAACGCTGAAAGATCAGAGAAGCAGAGCAGGCCACAGCTAACCTCACCTCGCCAGTTCCTCAGCTGATCCTGTTTCCTCAGACTGGAAGCCTCTGTGTCCTCATCCAAATGACTCTCAGCTGAACTGCTGCTCAAAAGCCTAAAAGCTTAACCAGCCAAAAGCTTCTAGTTTCTGGTTTTCACGCCTTATATACCTTTCTGCTTTCTGCCATCACTTCCTAGGATTAAAGGCGTGAGTCACCATGCCTGGCTGTTTCCAGTGTGGCTTTGAACGCACAGAGATCTGGGTGGATCTCTGCCTCCCAAGTGATAGGATTAAAGGTGTGAGTGCCACCATTTTCTGGCCTCTATGTCTGTCTAGTGGCTGTTCTGTTCTCTGACCCCAGATAAGTTTATTAGGGTGAACAATATTTTGGGGAACACAATATCACCACAAACAGTGATGTGGACAGCCCCACGAAGTTAACTAGTGATCTGTACAGAAAGCTATTCAAGTCACCTGGTTCCTGTTCATGGGATCCTTGAGGTTCAGGTATCTCTTTGACCTTTAGTCTGAGCTGGTCCTGCCTCTCAGACCCTAGGCAGAAGGTTGTGTTTAACACAGTGCTTAACTATTTGTTAATAGCATGAACTTTGGGTACCATTTAGTGATGATAGTTTCCAGTCTAATTAGATGGAAAACCACCTGCTGAAGTGGGATGGGCTTCATTCCCAAAAAAGGGGAGGGATCTTAATTCTATTTCGTGTTCATTTGTTCACGCACTGTTACCTCAGAAAACAGTATTTCATACCTCCGATCCTCAAACTCTTCCTCCATGTGACATTTCTGCTCTCCCCTATCTTTAAGGAATAATATTGTCTAAGTGACTACTAAGATACCGAGCAAAATAATATGATATTTCTGTCCTGTATTGTCTCCTACAAGAGCCTTACGACAACAGTGTATACATGTTCTACATACGTTAATTTGTAATCTTTTCTACCATGAAGAGCACCTTTTAGCCTCAGCTTCCTTGAGAACCTTGACTGTCCCAGGTCACAATGCTGCTGTGTGGAAGAATGTTCAAGCCAGTTTCTGTGAACTTAAGTGGCTCTGAGCATTGCTCTTTAGGAAGAAGGGATGATGGGGTGGAAAAGAGAAAGAAATAATCCAGTTAGTGCATGGATTACTTTAGTCTCCAGAGATCTAACAAATTCCAACCCTAGGCCCACAGAGAAAGGAGCAGTAGGGGAGTTGCTCCTCAGTTAATCATTGGTTAGTTGGTAACGGGAATTTGCTCACATGTACCCTGTGTTAATTCTATCAAGGCCTAGGTCAGGATGTGTGCAGAGCAGACACCACAGAGCCAGAGGCAGCTGCCCTGAAGTCCTCAGTACCCAGCTCAAAATCCTGGAGAATGAGGATTATGAGACCCCGCCCTCTAAAGTGCTACTGGTCTCGTTGGGAGAAAAGGGTACTCGTTGAAGGGACAGCGACAAAGAAGTAGAGAAGGGTCCTGTGCAAACGGGGCAGAATTTTAGAAAGATGAGAAGGCAGGTCAGTTTCTATACCAAAATGTTCTATTCCATTTTTAAAAACATTTTTTTTTTATAATAAGGAGTAAATGTAGCTAGAAATACACCGTATTGTGCCACCTGATGCCACCACAGTGCGAGGCATTCAGTGTGTCCCCTATCAGAGGACTGGAAGAAATTAGCGAGTAAGATGTCTCTGTTTGGGTTTTATTTTCATTTCTACATTCTCCCCTCCCCCCTCTATTTCCTTCCTATTCCCTTCCCCTTCTCCTCTCCTCTCCCCTCCCCTTCATTTCTATTTCTACCTTTTCCTCTTTCTCTCTCCTGACTTCTTCATATCCTCCCTCTCCGTCCCTCCTTGCCTCTCTCTCTCTTTCCCTTTCTCCCTCCCTCTCTCTGTTCCTCCCTTCCTCTCTCCCTCTCCTTCCCTCCCTCCCTTCATTTCTCTCTCTTTCTCTCTCTCTCCTCTTTATCTCTGTGTGTCTCTCTTCCTCTCTCATTCCTTCCCTCTATCTTTCCTTCTCCCACTTCCCCATAAGAAATACAAGGATAAAAATGTAAATGTAGAGGATTTGTTTTTATTCTCTGGGTTGGTAATTCTTTCCTGCATCTCTTCCCAGAATTGGCATGGGTTGCATAATAGTTTCATTAACAGTGCTCTTATTAGATTTTAGGGGTGCCCCACCCAGAATGTGTAACTGGAGTCTGTGTATCTAAACGAATCTACACAAAGAAGTCTGAAAATTATGAAATTTTTAATGCAATTAATCAATATTTGAAAATGGCAAGTCATTTATTAGGGTACAATTAAACTATGATGCAAGAGCATAATTTGTAAATTAGGAACAACATGGGTTGATTCATTACTTTAAAACTTAAATCGTGTTGTTTATCTGCTTCCCCAACACTGGCATTTTGTAAAATTGGCACTAGGATTTAAACAATTCCACGTTCTCTTTCTGTGTGTGTCCGTGATGTGGCTCACAGTTCTAGTAATAAATATGACTGTTTTCATCTCTTCTAAACAACTTACCCTGCTCCATATCATATAGTAGGCATGTATTAAGCTATGGCCCCCGTCATTCATTAGTATAGTTGATTTTACTATTGCACTTAAGGCTACCAGCTAACCTTTGTTTGGTAGATGAAGCTCCACCCATGCAGCTCCTCTTGTATTATTCTTTGATACATTTTGTTTAGCTATAAACTATATACCTTAAGTCATGGAAGGCTGAGATGTTTCAATTTGTAAATCTCACAGTCTGGAAGACAGTCTGGCAGAGAGTCCAAGAGAAGAGAAAGACTAAAGGCTATGAACAGAAACTTCAAAGAAGATACAAAAATTGTCAATAGAAGTTGGAAAAGCTGACCAACTTAACATCATTAGAGAAACACAGTGGCACTTCTCACTCGCCCATGTCATGTGTACACTCCGAAATTAGAATGCCTGTCTTCTCTTGGTAGGAGAATAAATAAGGAAATTACTTTGACCATCATCCATAGCACCTATGAAGCTGAGCATGCAAGCATTGCTCTATGACCTCCAATTCCAGGTGTATGTCCTGCTAGGAATGAAGACTGATGATTACTGAGAGACACATACAGAAGTGTTCATATCAACAGTTTGCAACACCCCCAAACTAGAAACCACTGGGCCATCTGTGCATAAGAGAAGGGACGTTGTAGTCTATGTATATAATGTCATGCTACTCAGTAAAGAAAAATGAATCAACTCCAACCAAGCACATCATAGATAACTCTAACCAGTAGTTCTAAACTTGTTACATGCTTCCAGTCACACAAACCAATACAAACTAATCCACACTGTTAAAAACTACTGTGCTAGGGATATAAATAAAGATTTAAAAGGCAGTTTGATACTACATCAATCTACTGATGTAACAAAAGAAGTTACTACTCGGGCCTATAATCTTCACAGGTGTAGGCTGTTAACCAGGCTCACAATATCGGACATGGGTTCCCTCTCCTGGAGCAAGCCCCACATACATTCAGATGGTGCTTGGTTACTCCCACAACAATCGAGCCACTATTGAACAAGTGAGCACATCCTGCCCAGCAAGTTGGGGGTTTGTGTCTTTGATTGTTTGTTTGTTTGTTTGCTTGAAGGGTTATCAGTGGGGTAAGACCACTTATGCCTTTTGTCCCCTGGGAAACCACGTAACACCTTCCAATAATTTGAAAGCTCTGCAGCTGGGAGGAAACTTCCAGCCCAGCTCCAGCTCTCTATATTGCAACCAGGGTGCATGATGTCTTGAGCATGAGTGCTTTCTTCTCCTCTAACTCTGGAAGGCAACCAAGTAGGCTGACAAGAGTCTCTACTGGTTTAGGGGCCTCTAGGGCCACTCTGACAAACTCCTGAGGAGGTATCCCATACTTAGAACTGGGAGTTTTGTTTAGTAACATCCTATTTCTGGAAGCAGCATTATCCAGTCATGTAAGGTAAGTCCCTTCTCTCATATTTTTTTATTTGGGTTATAAGTATATCTCTGTATAGTTTTTATATACCCTTCTCTTTTTTCAATAATCTGTCTCTGCCTGTACACATTTGTCTTCCCACCCCTCCCAATTCCTCCTTTCTTTTGCCTGTTTCTGTCATTCCTCCCTAAAGCAGTCTCCTGCCAGGTCCTTCTTCCTAGTGCCCTGGCTTTCACATGCACTCTGTGTTAAACAAACAGAGCTGAAGAGTTGAGGCTAGAATCTACATGTGAGAGAAAACATGTAGAGTTGTGTTTCTGGGCTGGTGTTATCTCTCTTATTTTTTTTTCCAGTTTTATCCATTCCTCTACAGATTTCATAATGGCATTTTTCTTTACACCCGAATAAAATCTATTGTGTCCAGGTAGCACATTTTCACCATCTTCTTATTAGCTGATTGACATCAAGGCTTCCATGTCATAACTAGTGTGGATAGAGCAGGAGTGAACAGAGCTATGCAAGTATCTCCAAAGTGTGATACATAGTCTTTTGGGTGTATAGCTGGATCACTTGGTGGTTTTATTCCTAGCTTAGTCAGAAATCTCTAGTTATTTCTTTTAATCAGAGAAGCTTCTCTTTGCAGTGAATAGTTGTGAATTTAGAGATTCATAGTTTCCCTGTATGCTAAGAATAAGTGAATAAAGCGAGAAATCCACGGGCGTCTGCTTAAGGAGTATTAGGGAATTTAGTAGGATATAAATGGAGGAAATACACTCACGAATACAGAACTGAGTAAACAGCTGAAGTCGTCCTCTATTCTGACCAGGAGTGAATCCACCTGGCAGTCCGCTCAGGCCAGGAAGCAGGAACCAGGGAGAAGGGCCTTCATGACTCCTCTCCCTTTCCTTTTAAGAGGTCAAGTACAGTAAGAAGCACCACCTCCTTCGGGCAGTATAGTCCAAGGTCATGGGTGCAGCAAATACCACTACAAGTGATGGCTGAGGGCTTAGCCATGAACAAGACATTTATACCACCACCCCTAAGTCCCAGGGAACATTGCTGGAGATAGAATGGGAAGTATGTCAGAGTCAGAAGATAGAGTGAAATGCTGAGAGATGCCATTCTCCAAATGTAACACAACCATCGCAAATCATGAACTCACAACTGCAGTTGCCTGCACTGGGCCTAGACAAGACTGTCCCTGTCAACAAGTGGTCATGGAAAGAGGAGCCCCCCCCATAGGGAACAACTCCTTATTGCTGAACTATTAACTGCTGATAGATTCTGGGAGAGAAACACGATTGTCCTCAATTGAGTGCTGCTACACTACCAGGCTCCAGCAGATCGCCCCAAACCCATAGTAACACAGACAGACTTCATTAAACCTGGTGGACCACAAAACCAAAAGACATGAATATGAGAAAGAGAGAGTAGGAAGATGGGAGTGGGTACGGGGGATGGTGGCTGTTACATATTTTGTACATGTGTGAAATTGTCAAGGAACAAATTTAATGAATACAATTTTTTTTGTTCCTTACAGGCTTTTCTTTGTGCACCATTAAATGTTGGTGCTGGCAGAAGGGTCATCTAATGAATACATTGTGGACACATCGATCTGGAGTGAGTCATGCTAACACAGGAATGGAGATATGTTCAGGACTCTGGGGCTCTGAGAGTCAATCACCAGCCCTTGTGCCTGAGTCCTCCATGTAAACATTGGGGTTTTTTTTGGCACTATCTGTGTCCTGACCATGTCATTGTATCTGGTCTGACACCCAGAATGGAGAGCGAAAGCATGGGTCTTTTCTGCTATGTGTGCTTTCTCCCTCCTCGTACTCAACAGAAGAAAGTCATTCTACCCCAAGACCTTCATGTCAAGGGTCAGAGCATCCTCCCTGAGGCTGGATGCCTCCTCTCTGGAGGTTTTCATCTTTTTTGTAAAGTAAGCAGGTCCTCCTCATCAACATCCACCCTTACCTCTGTTCACTGTATGGACATTGTGGTCTTTAAGTACTGTTACACATTCTGAGTGAGGAAGACAAAAAATGGATTTTCTTCCTGCTGACAGGATCTCTTTCACTCTAATGACTGGCCACAGTTCCTCTTTTACCCCCTAGAGAAAGGGTCCAGAAGGATAAGTGAAACTGATACTGAAAAAGACTGTAATCTAAGAGTGTTTGATCATGGCCTAAAAGAAGACGTTTGTGGACAGTGGGCTTGCATTTAACATGATCAAAAGATAATTTAACATCCATATTTTTCTAAAAGCGAGGGAAGACTTGAATTTGTAGTCATCACCACTGAATCACAGGACCTACCTTTGACAAGTGAGTATTCACCAGTGGCCTAATGGATGAGATGGCCTGTGAGAAATCTCATACCTATCATTAAATGCTTGGGGTGGGGGAACTGCAGAGCACAAATGTATCTGTTGTTTCAATTTGGGCAGCTTCCTAAAGGCCATGACAGTGTTGATTCTATACATTTTCCTTGTGATGAGACTATCCGCTCAAGCAAAAATAGCACTCCTGACAATAAGGAACACGAAACAATAGGGTGTGGACTCTGAAAAAGGAAATCTAAATATTTCTTCCCTTCAGCGGTCTACTCTTTATCAGTAAGTCAAAATACTTCAAGTGGGACCGTGGCTCTACAATACATATTTTTATTAAATTGTTTATATGTAGACAGGCTCCTTGAATAAATATTTTCCTGGGGTCCTGAGCTTCCTGGAATGGCCATAACTAGTAGCCATGATCCCTGCCAGCCAAGTACCACAATGCACTGACATAGTTCATCCGACAGCCCCTCACTCCAAACAGCAGATTCTGAGTGCCCAAAGGCAAAAGCCATTCTGCTTCTCCAGTCCCAGTACCAACACCATGTCTAGAGCATAGGAAGTTTTCAACATAAGGCTCGTATTTCCTTGAAAAATAAGTGTGACAGCAGCTTCTTAGAAGTGATTGATATTGATCCCTAGCCACTTAAATCAAGCCAACATTCTTATCTCACCTGATTCCTTTGCAAAGGACAGGTTTGCAAGCCAGGGTACACTTAGAACCTTCTCCAGATCCGGGCCACCATCAAACAGCTAAGCAGAGAAGATGAGTTATGTCCTCTTGTTGACATTTACAGACACTTCCATTCACCTGCAGCCGACAATCTGTAGGATGAAACCCCAGACATAACAAAGGAAAAGACAGATAGTGATATAGAAAGAAAGAACACGTAAAAAGGACATTCCATAGTTAGTCAACATGTGAATGCTGGCCCCTTCGTTTTGACAGAGCAAAGTACCGCCAAGGACTCTTGTCAGAAGGAAAATGGCCGACTCCAGCAAGGCACACAAGAAGTCCATTGACTCTTTGTGTTGGAAATGCCCCCTCGGCTTCCCTGTGCATTGTTGGAAGAGAGGATTTAAACACAGCCTCTTCTATAAGATCCTCTCTAGTCTGCTGGTACACAAAGCATCAACTCTAAATGGGCAAAGATTCCAACAGGAACCCTCCAGTCACACTTAAAAGCAAGAAGAATTAGGTATTCAGCCAACTCAAGACAAGGAAATATATTGTATATGGGAGCGTATTGGCCTTTTGTCCTTGGTGACTGTCCACATGTTTAATTTTTCTGAGTTGATGTTCATGGCAAATTTGATTTAGTGATTTTACATACTCTCACCCTCTAAAGTGATACATATTTTAAATCAACTGTCAGTAACCTTCGAGAGTGATGCACATAAATGAGAAGGATTTAATGAAATGCTACAATATGTATATCGCTGCCCCCAAACAATGCCATTTCGCAAGGTTTTTTCCCTTTTGTTTGGAACACGGAATAAGGAATTACCTTCAATAGTCACTTTATGTGTTTGCCTGTTAAGTGCTTCTGACCAAGAAGAGATAAAACAAGACTTGGCACCAGGAAAGGGGTCTCCCCTGCTGACTTTTAAATAAACATTTTATGTTTTAAAAAGCCAAGATAGAAATGAGCCTGAGAATAGAAACTGCCCTCATTTTGACTGATGCTGAAAAAGCTTCCTGAATTCACCATGGGGTCAACTGGGATACAGTACACGCCCATCTGCCTTGTCTTTGCAGAATAATTGCCTGTGGCAACAGTGTTCTGACTGAATTCCAGGGAGTCTGGTGATCTTGCCAAGCCACCTCAGGTCCAAAGGAGAGAGCTCAAACAAGGATTCAGCACATCCGGAATTCCCCATCTTCCCTGTTACCCACCCCCCACCTCCCATATGCACCTCCAACTTGCTACCAGCACCCTGCCTTTTCATGGTTATAGACCAAAGTAGTGTTTTCTTTATAAAGATATTCAGTCTTAAAAGCAAAATTTATAAACAACTCCAGTTTGACTAGAGAGTTATTCATTTATTATTTTTTTAAGCCACGTGTAAAGACCTCAGTTCACTGGGGGGGGGGGGGGGGGGGGAGGATTCAGGAAGAGAGAACAGGAGGAAAGAGAATGAATGGAATGTGGTAGGCTTAGCAGGTGACATGGAACAAGATCCTGCAGCAGCAGGGAGGTCACTTGGTGTTTAAGGTACAAAGATTGCCACACATCAAAAGCCAAGAATAACATAAGATGCTAAGAAAGTACCAGATGAATCAGTAGTAGTGGCAATGTGAACATAGTTCAGCCTGTACCATCATTCATTGAACTCATGAACTGATGCTGGCTGTATTTTGAGTATATGGTGTCAAATGCCACACTAAAAAAAATTTATTTGATCTTCTGTAGACAGTAGGAACATCTAGAGATGTCCAATAAGACTAGTGAAGGTAAGGTGAGGTTGGAGCAATAGCCCCGTGGGTGAAAGGTCTACAATCACTGGACTATTTTGATAGATAACAAGGAATAACCCCTAGGTATCAGAATAAGATCTGGTAGACTTTGGTAATAAAACAGCATTTGTGGCAGCATGGAGAATCCAATAGACAAATTGGAGCTAGAAACATCAGTTAAGAAGCCATGACTAATGGAAGAAAAATGTTGTGCTAGCTTTTTTCCTCTCAGTGATAATACCGAAGTCCCAAGGATTATTGCTGACAGCTTTTTAAATCACAATACTGTTTTGGAGACTACATGAAAAGTGATCATTTTGAACCCAAAATGAGCTTCCTGGGATTTATTATAGACAATAATTAATAATGAAAAATTGAGAATTTTTGTTATCACTATAATTGTTTTTAAATCGGATGGAAGCTGACCTGTACATTATTTTCATGTAGTATATTCCACTGTTACATGCTCACTATAAAAATAACAGCATGCTTGACAAACTGTCAAAGCAGGACGAAGCTTTAGAGCCAGGACACCTGACAATGGAGGAACTCTGGTGGCCTGCTCTCCGGTACAGCGGCTTCAGAAGGATGGCAAGAATGCTACTCGAAAGGAGAGATGGTGGCTGACTCTGGGACTCAACCAGAAGCAGTAAAGGGCAGACGCAGAGAAAATTTAAAAAGTGAAATTGTTATAATAAGAAGTGTGAGCGCCGGGCGGTGGTGACGCACGCCTTTAATCCCAGCACTCGGGAGGCAGAGCCAGGTGGATCTCTGTGAGTTCAAGGCCAGCCTGGGCTACCAAGTGAGATCCAGGAAAGGCGCAAAGCTACACAGAGAAACACTGTCTCGAAAAACCAAAAAAAAAAAAAAAAAGAAGTGTGAGCAAGGATGGAGAGACGACCATGACAAGAAGATTCTAGAATAGTGCCTGGAATGAGGTGATAAGCAGAAACTTGGAGATGAGGCGACCGTATGAGATACTTAAAGTATCAAGAGGAACTACAGTTGGAGGTGCCAGGCAGCCGGCCGGAAATACAAGCCCAGAAACAGCAGAGTGGAAGGACTGACAGGTAGAAACAGTGAAGTCCGTGAGGTTATCTAGAAATCTATTAGTCACCCAATAATTACTGGCAGAAGGCAGTCGATAATTAGACAATCTATAGACTGAAGATAGAAATGCAAATTTAAATATCTACTGAAGAAAGCCTTCTAAATCCTCTTGCTAACTCGCTGATAGAAATGTCTTCCTTTTCGTAGGACAGTCACGGGGCGCGCAGAGTGAAGAAATGTAAATACAAAATGGAAAGGATTCCAAATCCAAAGGAAACTGAATATTGCAGCGGTGTAGACCTGGGAGAAAGAGCTGTTCGTATTGAGAAACCTGAACCTATGAAAGGACAAGGTGGGGAAAGGGACAAGGTAGACAGACGTCTGGTGGTGGAGCAAA